>JAODAL010040585.1:0-36752 GCA_025379985.1 Phyllomedusa bahiana
TCTAGGTGCCAGCCACAGCTCTTCCTCTTTTGCAGCCCCAGCTTGCTCCCCCCAGGTGCCGCCCCAGCTCCCCCTATGTGTCCCCCCAAGCCTTTCTCCCCCATGTGTGCCCCACAGCCGCCCCCCTTGGTCCCCACAGCTCTGCTCCCCTTGTGTGCCAGCCCGCCTTTTTCCCCCTATGTCCCGCCACAGCTTGCTCCCCTTTTTTTGCCAACCCCCCCTCCCCCCCCCCTTGTGTCCAGCCAACTCTGCTCCCCCTATGTGTGCCAGCCACAGCTCTGCTCCTCCTTTGTGTGCCACCACAGCTCTGCTCCCCCTATGTGTGCCAGCCCACCGCCCCTTTTCCCCAGTCGCACTCCTTGGGCCCGCACAGCTCTTCCCCCTTTTGTGCCAGCCACAGCTCTGCTCCCCCTGTGTGCCAGCCACAGCTCTGCTCCCCAGTGTCCCGCCACAGCTCTGCTCCTCCTATGGTTTTGCCAGCCCAGCTCTGCCCCCTATGTGTGCCAGCCACAGCTTGGCTCCCCTATGTGTGCCAGCCACAGCTCTGCTCCCCTATGTGTGCCAGCCCACCTCTCCCCCTTGTGTGCCAGCCACAGCTCTGTCCCCTTTGTGCCACCACAGCTCTTCCTCCTATGTGCCAAGCTCCCCTCCCTATGTGTGCCAGCCCACAGCTCTGCTCCTCCATGTTGCCAGCCCAGCTGCCCCCTATGTGTGCCACACACTGCTCCCCTTGTGTGCCAGCCACAGCTCTGCCCCTCTTCCGAGTGGCCAGGGCCACAAACTCTGCTCCCTTTTTCCCGCCACAGCTTGCCCCTTTGGGCAGCCCTTGCTCCCTCTATGTGTGCCAGCCACAGCTCTGCTCCCCCTATGTGTGCCAGCCACAGCTCTGCTCCCCCTGTGTGTGCCAGCCACAGCTCTGCTCCCCCTGTGTGTGCCAGCCACAGCTCTGCTCCCCCGATGTGTGGGCCCTCCAGCCCGCTCCCCCTATTTCACAGCCAGCTCCCTGTTTCCACCCCTTGCCCTTTGCCCCGCCAAACTCTGCTCCCCTTGTGTCCGCACAGCTCGCTCCCTTTGTGCCCACAGCTCCCCCTATGTGTGCCAGCCACAGCTCTGCTCCTCCTATGTGTGCCCCACAGCTCTGCCCCTCCTATGTGTGCGCCACGCTCTGTCCTCATTTTGTGCCAGCCACAGCTCGCTCCCCTAAGTGTGCCAGCCACAGCTCTGCTCCACCTTTGTGTGCCAGCCACAGCTCTGCTCCCCCTATGTGTGCCAGCCACAGTCTCTCCCCTTGTGTGCCAGCCACAGCTCTGCCCTCCTATGTGTGCCAGCCACAGCCCCTTTCTCCCCTATGTGTGCCCCCCCAGCTCTGCCCCTATGTGTGCCGCCACAGCTCTGCTCCCCTTGTGTGCCAGCCACACTCTGCTCCCCTATGGTGCCACCACGCTCGTCCCCAGGTGCCGCCCGCTTGTCCCCCAGTTGTTCCAGCCAGCCGCTCCCCTATGTGTGCCAGCCACAGCTCTGCTCCCCTATGTGTGCCAGCCACAGCTCTGCTCTCCTTGTGTGTGCCAGCCACAGCTCTGCTCCCCTTTTGTGCCAGCCACAGCTCTGCTCCCCCTAGTGTGCCAGCCACAGCTCTGCTCCCTTGTGTGCCCACACTCTGCTCTTATGTGTGCCACAAGCTTGCTCCTCCTATGTGTGCAGCCACGCTCTGCTCCCCTTGTTGCCAGCCACGTCTGCTCCCCTAGTGGCCACCCAGCTCTGCTCCTCCTATGTGTCCACACAGCTTGCTCCCCTGTGTGCCAGCACAGCCTGCTCCCCTATGTTGCAGCCCCAGCTTGCCCCTATGTGTGCCACACAGCTTGCTCCTCTATGGTGCCAGCACAGCCTCTTCTATGGTCCACACGCTCTCCCCTTTCCCAAGTTGTATTCCAGCCACAGCTCTGTCCCTTGTGGCCACCCAAATCTGCTCCCATGGTGCCAGCACGCTCTGCCCCCTTGTGAGCCCGTTGCCCCTATGGCAGACGCTGTTCTATGTTCCACCACACCCCCTCTATTCCATTAAGCTTCTCCCTTGTGGCCAAGCCACAGCTTGTCCCCTATGTGTGCCAGCCACGCCTGTCCCAGGTGCCAGCACAGCCTGCCCCCGTTGTGCAGCAAGTCTGCTCCCTAAAGTGGGAAGCTCTGCCCTCCTATGTGTTTCCAAGACCTTGCTCCCCCTTGTTTGCCCCCACTCTGCCCCCCTTTTGTGCCCCACACCTCTCCCTATGTTTTTCCGAATCTCCCTATTGTGCACACAGCTCTGCTCTCCTATGTGTGCCGCCAAGCCTGCCCTTTCCCCCTCTCTTGTGTGCCAGCCACACTCTGTCCCCATGTTGCAGCCCAGCTCTGTCCCCTTGTTGCCAGCCCCAGTTGCTCCCCATATTTGTGCGCCACGTCGCTCCCATGTGTGCCAGCCACAGCTCGCTCCTCCTTGTGTGCCAGCCAGCTTGCTCCCCTATGTGTGCCGCCACATCTGTCTCTTGTGTGCACCACAGTGCTCCTATGTGTGCCAACACTCGCTCCCCATTGTGCAGCCACACTCGCTCCCTTGTGTGCCAGCCCCCTTCTCCTCCATGTGTGCAGCAAGCCCGCTCTCCTTTTCAGCCACAGCTTGCTCCCGTGTCCAGCCACGCTGCTCCCCTATGTTGCCGCCCAAACCGTCCCTATGTGTGCCAGCCACGCTTGCCCTTGTGGCCACACACTCTGCTCCCTTGTTGCAGCCACACTTGTCCCTAGTGTGCCAGCCCAGCTCTGTCCCCTGTGTGCCGCCACACTTGCTCCCCATGTTGCCACCACGCTCTGCCCCCTTGTGTGCAGCCACAGCTTGTCCCCTGTTGCCCAGTTGCTCCCCTTTGTGCCACCCGCCTGCTCCCTAAAATTTTTGTGTGCCAGCACAGCTCTGCTCCCCCTATGTGTGCCAGCCACAGCTCTGCTCCTCCTATGTGTGCCAGCCACAGCTCTGCTCCTCCTGTGTGTGCCAGCCACAGCTCTGCTCCTCCTATGTGTGCCAGCCACAGCTCTGCTCCTCCTATGTGTGCCAGCCACAGCTCTGCTCCTCCTATGTGTGCCAGCCACAGCTCTGCTCCCCCTATGTGTGCCAGCCACAGCTCTGCTCCTCCTATGTGTGCCAGCCACAGCTCTGCTCCTCCTATGTGTGCCAGCCACAGCTCTGCTCCTCCTATGTGTGCCAGCCACAGCTCTGCTCCCTCTATGTGTGCCAGCCACAGCTCTGCTCCTCCTATGTGTGCCAGCCACAGCTCTGCTCCTCCTATGTGTGCCAGCCACAGCTCTGCTCCCCCTATGTGTGCCAGCCACAGCTCTGCTCCCTCTATGTGTGCCAGCCACAGCTCTGCTCCTCCTATGTGTGCCAGCCACAGCTCTGCTCCCCCTGTGTGTGCCAGCCACAGCTCTGCTCCCCCTATGTGTTGCAGACACTGCTCTGCTCCCCTATGTGTGCCAGCCACAGCTCTGCTCCTCCTATGTGTGCCAGCCACAGCTCTGCTCCTCCTATGTGGTGCCAGCCACAGCTCTGCTCCTCCTATGTGTGCCAGCCACAGCTCTGCTCCCCTATGTGTGCCAGCCACGCTCTGCTCCTCCTATGTGTGCCAGCCACAGCTCTGCTCCCTCTATGTGTGCCAGCCACAGCTCTGCTCCCCCTATGTGTGCCAGCCACAGCTCTGCTCCTCCTATGTGTGCCAGCCACAGCTCTGCTCCTCCTATGTGTGCCAGCCACAGCTCTGCTCCCCCTATGTGTGCCAGCCACAGCTCTGCTCCCCCTATGTGTGCCAGCCACAGCTCTGCTCCTCCTATGTGTGCCAGCCACAGCTCTGCTCCTCCTATGTGTGCCAGCCACAGCTCTGCTCCTCCTATGTGTGTGCCAGCCACAGCTCTGCTCCTCCTATGTGTGCCAGCCACAGCTCTGCTCCCCCTATGTGTGCCAGCCACAGCTCTGCTCCCCTCAGTGTCCCAGCCACAGCTCTGCTCCTCCTATGTGTGTGCCAGCCACAGCTCTGCTCCCCCTATGTGTGCCAGCCACAGCTCTGCTCCCCCTATGTGTGCCAGCCACAGCTCTGCTCCCTCTCTGTGTGCCAGCCACAGCTCTGCTCCCACTATGTGTGCCAGCCACAGCTCTGCTCCTCCTATGTGTGCCAGCCACAGCTCTGCTCCTCCTATGTGTGCCAGCCACAGCTCTGCTCCTCCTATGTGTGCCAGCCACAGCTCTGCTCCTCCTATGTGTGCCAGCCACAGCTCTGCTCCTCCTATGTGTGCCAGCCACAGCCCTGCCCCCTATGTGTGCCAGCCACAGCCTCTCCCTCCCTTTTTGCCAGCCCAGCTCTGCTCCCCCTGGGGGCCAGCCACAGCTCTCTCCCCTAGGTGCCCCCACAGCTCGCTCCCCCTATTTTGTGCCAGCCACAGCTCTCTCCCCTATGTGTGCCAGCCACAGCTTTTGCTCCTCCTAGTGTGCCCCGCCCCAGCTCTGCTCCCTCTATGTGTGCCAGCCACAGCTCTGCTCCCCCTGTGTGTGCCAGCCACAGCTCTGCTCCCTCTATGTGTGCCAGCCACAGCTCTGCTCCCCCTATGTGTGCCAGCCACAGCTCTGCTCCCCCTATGTGTGCCAGCCACAGCTCTGCTCCCCCTATGTGTGCCAGCCACAGCTCTGCTCCTCCTATGTGTGCCAGCCACAGCTCTGCTCCCCTATGTGTGCCAGCCACAGCTCTGCTCCTCCTATGTGTGCCACCACAGCTCTGCCCTCCTATATGTGCCAGCCACAGCTCTGCTCCTCCTATGTGTGCCAGCCACACTCTGCTCCTCTAGTGTGTGCCAGCCACAGCTCTGCTCCTCCTATGTTCCAGCCACAGCTCTGCTCCCCTATGTGTGCCAGCCACACTCTGCTCCCACTATGTGTGCCAGCCACAGCTCTGCTCCCCCTATGTGTGCCAGCCAAAGCTCTGCTCCCCCATGTGTTGCCAGCCACACTCTGCTCCCCTATGTTGCCAGCCACAGCTCTGCTCCCCTTGCGTGCCAGCCACAGCTCTGCTCCTCCTATGTTTGCCAGCCACAGCTCTGCTCCTCCTATGTGTGCCAGCCACAGCTCTGCTCCCCTATGTGTGCCAGCCACAGCCTGCTCCTCCTATGTTGCCAGCCACAGCTCTGCTCCCCCTATGTTGCCAGCCACAGCTCTGCTCCCCTATGTGTGCCAGCCACAGCCTGCTCCTCCTATGTGTGCCACCACAGCTCTGCTCCCTCCTATGTGTGCCAGCCACAGCTCTGCTCCCCCTATGTGTGCCAGCCACAGCTCTGCTCCTCCTATATGTGTGCCAGCCACAGCTCTGCCCTCCTTTGTGTGCCAGCCACAGCTCTGCTCCCCCTATGTGTGCCAGCCACAGCTCGCTCCCCCCTATGTGTGCCACCACACTCTGCTCCTCCTATTGTGCCAGCCACACCTCTGCTCCCCCCTTGGTGGCCCAGCCACACTCTCTCCCCCTATGTTGCCCGCCACAGCCTGCTCCCCATTGTGCCGCCACAGCTCTCTCCTCCTATTGTGGGGCCGCCACAGCTTGCTCCCCTTGTGTGCCAGCCCCACTCTGCTTTCCCCTAGTGTCCGCCACAGCTCTGCTCCCCCCTTGTGTGCCAGCCCCCAGCTCTGCCCCCTCCCCTGTGTGCCAGCCACACTCTGCTCCCCCTTGTGTGCCACCACAAGCTCTGCCCCCCTAAGTGTGCCACCACAGCCTGCTCCTCCATGGTGCCAGCCACACTCTGCTCCTCCTTTTGTGCCAGCCACACTTGCTCCCCAATTTTGTGCCACCACACTCTGCTCCCCCTTGTGTGCCACCCCAGCTCGCTCCCCCTTTTGTGCCACCACAGCTCTGCTCCCCCTTGTGTGCCAGCCACAGCTCTGCTCCCCCTTGGTTTCCCCCCACAGCTCGCTCCTCCCAGTGTCCAGCCCGCCGCCCTCCAGGGCCCCGCTCCTCCCCCCTTGTGTGCCAGCCACACTCTCTCCCCCATGTGTGCCCCCACAGCTCGCCCTCCTATGTGGCCACCACACCTCTCCTCCTATGTGTGCCAGCCACAGCTCTGCTCCCCTATTGTGCCAGCCACAGCTCTGCCCCCCTCCTATATTGTCCCAGCCACCTCTGCTCCTCCTTTTGGTGTGCCAGCCACAGCTCTCTCCCCCTTGTGTGCCAGCCACAGCTCTGCTCCCCCTAGTGTGCCAGCCCACTCTGCCCCCCCTGTGGTGCCACCACACTCTGCCCTCCTTTGTGCCCCACACTCTGCCCCCCTATGTGCCAGCCACAGCTCTGCTCCTCCTATGTGTCCAGCCACACCTGCCCTCCTGTTGCCACCACAGCTCTGCCCCCCAAATTGTGCCACCCACACTCTGCTCCCCCTATTTGCCAGCCAAGCTCTGCCCCCCCCAAATTTTGTGCCACCACACTCTCTCCTCCTTGGGGCCCACCACACTCTTTTCCTCCGTGTGGCCACCACAGCCCCTGTCCTCCTGTTGTGCCAGCCAACTCGCCCCCTTATGTGTCCCAGCCACAGCTCTCCCTCCTATATGTGTGCCACCACACCTGCTCCTCCTTTTGGGGGCCACCCGCTCTCTCCCCTTTTGGGTGCCAGCCACAGCTCTTTTTCCTCCTATGTTGCCAGCCACAGCTCTGCTCCCCCTATTTCCCACCCACCTCTGCTCCTCCTATGTGTCCAGCCACCTCTCCCCTCCATGGTCCCAGCCAAGTTTTCCTCCCCATTGTCCCACCACACTCGCTCCTCCTAGTGTCCAGCCACAGCCTCCCCCGTGTGTCCCAGCCACGCCGCCCCCCCGGGGTTGTGCCACCAACTCTGCTCCCCCTATTGTGCCAGCCACGCTCTACACATTTGCTGCGGCTTTTTTTTTTACTCACGTCCCCCCCATTCATAGGACTGAGCTGCTGTACAAGGCAGAGCTCGGGAACAGTGTCATGGCGCAGGAAGGTCTGTGGGGGGGCCAGGAGTCAGACCCACGCTGATCTGATATATGGGTGGCTTTCTGGGGGCTCATGCTATGCACAAATACAAGGCCGTGCCCACATGTGGTGCCAGTGGCTGCATACTTCTACAGGTAAAGCTGTTATGGTATCACCCACAAGGCTATTTTTACGCCCGGGGTGGTACATTGCCTTCATCATTGCCGCCACTTTTTGTACATGCTGTCTACTCCCTTGGGCCCCACATTGGGGGCGGTTCTGTCCCAAATTTGTTTGGGGCCCATTGGGACGGGGCTGCTCTCATTGGCCCCCCCCATGGGGCGGTGCTGCTATCTTTGGGTGCCCATGTGGTAGGGGCTGTCTACTCTTGGCCGCCACATTGGTACGGGGCTCCACCTTGGCTGCCACATGTGGGTACAGTCTGTCCACCCCATTGCCGCCACGTGTGGGTACAGTCTGTCCCCACCGTTGCTGCCACATGTGGGGACGTACGTCCACTCGTTACTCCCCATTTACTTGCGTCTACCTTGGTCCACATGTGGGTACGGTGCTGTCTACTCCTTGGCTGCCACATGTGGGTACGGTGCTGTCTACTCGTTGGCTGCCACATGTGGGTACGGTGCTGTCTACTCGTTGGCTGCCACATGTGGGTACGGTGCTGTCTACTCGTTGGCTGCCACACGTGCGTACGGTGCTGTCTACTCGCTGGCTGCCACATGTGGGTACAGTGCTGTCCACTCGTTGGCTGCCACATGTGGGTACGGTGCTGTCCACTCGTTGGCTGCCACATGTGGGTACAGTGCTGTCCACTCATTGCCTCCACGTGTGTACGTGCTGTCCACCCGTAAGCTCCACGATGTGGGTACGGTGCAGTCGACTCGCTGGCTGCCACCTGTGGGTTCTGTGCTGTCTACTCGTTGGCCGCCACATGTGGGTACGGTGCTGTCTACTCTTTGGCCGCCACTTGTGGGTACAGTGCTGTCTACTCGTTGGCCGCCACATGTGGGTACGGTGCAGTCCACTTCATTGGCCGCCACGTGAGGGGAACGGTGCTGTCACTCATTGCCCCACGTGTGTACGTGCTCCACATCGTTACTGCCACATGTTACCATGCTGTCTTTCCCTCTCGTTGCTGCCACATTTCGTACGGTGCGGTCTACTCGTTCTGCCACCATGTGTCCGTACTGTCCACACCTCTTTGGCTGCCACAATGGTGGGTACAGGACGTCCACTCGTTCTGCACATGTGTACGACTGTCCACTCGTTATCTGCCCACCAACTGTGGGTAACGGTGCGACTACTCGTTGCTGCCACACTGGTACGGTGCTGTCTACTCTTGGCTGCCACATTGGTACGGTGCTGTCTTACATCGGTTGGCTGCCACACGTGGGGACGGGTGCTTCTACTCGTGGACGCCACACTGTACGGTGCTGTCTACTCTTGCTGCCACACCTGGGTCAGTGCGTCTATCTACCCGGCGTTTGCTGCCCCCCCAACAAAAAAAAAATGTGGGTACGTCTGTCCACTCGTTAGCTGCCACATGTGGGTACGGTGCTGTCTACTCGTTGGCCGCCACATGTGGGTACAGTGCTGTCTACTCGTTGGTTGCCACATGTGGGTACGGTGCTGTCCACTCGTTAGCTGCCACATGTGGGACGGTGCTCCACTCGTACTGCCACATGTGTGACGTTGCGTCTACCTCGTTGTCCGCCACATGTGGGTAATGCTGGCTATCTCCTGGCCTCAACGTGTGTGTACGTCCTGTCTACTCCTTGGCCCCACGTGTGGGGTACGTCTGTCACTTCCATGGCCCCAGTGTGGTACGTGCTGTCCACTCGTTCTGCCTCGTGTGGTAAGTACTTCCACTCAGTTAGCTGCCACATGTGGTTACGGTGCCTGTACCACTCGTGGGCTGCCACATTGGTACAGATACTGTCCAACACGGTGGGCTGCCACATGTGGTACGTCTGTCACCCTCTTGGCTGCCAATGTGGTACGTTTTTGGCTGTCCGCTACTTCGTTGGCCCCACATGTGGTAATATGTCATTCTTACATTTGCAGAATCACCGCCATTCCTGGAATATGGAGATAATACATACAGAGAAAACATCAAATTTACAAGGTATTAAAAAATAAATTAAACAAAAAATCAAAACCCTACTAAAATGCAACTGCTCCTATCGTCATCTCTCGTACCGGGTGCGCTCCTTAATTTGAACGTCAAACACAAGTCAAGAGGTTCCTCACCTGAAAGTCTCCCCACGTGCCCCCAATTCCTCCTTACAGTTACCAAATCGTTATACTTGAACCTCTGCATAAGGGCTCTATCTCTCTATCGGAATATGCGATTCAATGAAGGTCTCCAACGTCTGAAGAACCCGTTTCGGTCTCCTTACGCCTCACACTCCCGTCTGTCCGCTATACGATAAATCCTCCAGCTGCTTTATGACCCCGATTGTCGGAGAGTGGGCTCACCATAACTGTAAGAGGCTCTCGTTTTGCTGCCAAAGGCAATGTGACATTCCCGGGAAACTGTGTAGTGGAGCTGACGTCCTCAAACCCTCTCCCCCCGCGTCCAGGCCTGGGTCCAGTGGAAGATCAGAGTTCTAATTTCTCTAAGGGTGACCCCGGAAGTGAAGCTAATATACTGAAGGACATGTCCCACCAGTAGGTTTGTGTATAGCTGCAAGCTGCATTCCCACAGACCGTGCCATAGTTCCCTTTTATGTGTGGCCGGCATTTAGGGCAGTGCTGCAATCTATCGGGGAAGTTCTAGAGGGGGGAGATGAAGGCGTATATGCGTTATGGATTATCTTGAATAAGTTTCCCGCCAGTGTCTCGCGATGATGGTATCCGTATGTCACACACCCTCGGATCATTCTTGAATCTGATCTGGGCAATGTCCCAATCGGCGGCTCCCAGTAGTGAATGCCTTGAGAAGCTACCCTTTCCTGCACCACCCTCTCATTCACATAGAGCCTCATAGACAATATGTCTCCCTTGAGTGGTGACAAAAGTGTCAAATCGTTAGGAATGTCTCCTTGAGACATCTCTTAGTCTCCCCATTACAAAAGGAAGAGCTGATAGCAGACCAAAAGCTGGAATCGGTAAGAGAATTCTCCCGCGCTTCTCCCGAGGCTTATAGCCATCCTCCGAAACTCACTTGCATTAGCTGTCCCTCGTTTGCCAGACCCGCCCTCCCTCCACTTCCTAAACATCGGATTGCTCTACGCCAGCGGGAAACTCGGTGTCCCCCAAATGGGCATGTCCCCTTGGAGAGACGAAGAAAGGCCTAAAGCGTTTCCCTCAGCTCCTTCCAGGCCATTATTGTGTCTCGGAAAGGGGACAACTTAATCAGAGAAGGCAGCTTAGTATATCCTGGTATGGAGCAAGGCCCCTGCGGGTGCCAGGGCGCATAACTCTCGTTTCTAATTTCCCAATTCGAGTAAGCGGAGCGACCCCCAATCCTGTCAGCAAGTGCGAGTCCAGACAGGCCTAGGTAAACCCTAACATCTTGGAGATTCAGGCCCACCTGCCTAACGGCAGGACATTTATGTAGCCAATACGGGTTTTTTTTCCCTGCCCATCAGAAAACTGAGAAGCAGAGTTAATGTGGGATGATGTCCCTTATTTTTTGAGCAGAATGGGAGGTCTGTATGGTATAAGCAGCTGTGGAAGCAGACCATCTTTAATGCTGACATCTACCGCAAGTGACAGAGGCATGAGTCCACAAACGCTTTCAGGTCCGGGGAGATTTTATTTATAAGGGGGGAATATTTAACTTATACAGTCGAGTCCTGGAGTCCGACCCACCTTGATACCCAAATAGGTATGTTGTTCCTGAGCCCCGGGTAATGTCCCCAAGTCCCATGTTCGCCCACTGGGACTGTGATAGCTTTCGGCCAATTTCTAAACATTCACCGTAGGACCAACGTCACTTTATAACCCTGATCAGCCGTGCCGAAATATCGCACAACTCCACACTGAGAGAGCTGGTCAGGAGCAGGACATAAATATAAGAAGAACGTCTGTCAAACAAAGCGGTCTTCTAAATCCGTGTCGCCTATCTGATTCCCCGAGAAGATGTCAGAATCCTCAGTACCCTGCAAGTTCTAAGGCCAAATTAAAAGTAGGGAGAGAGTGGACATCCCTGTCTTCCCCTTTCGGAGGGATTATTGAGAAAGGAATCCCGGAGTATGATTGGGGCTGTTTTGGGGAATCATAGATTGGCAAGAGACCTGACCTAAACGTCCCTGTAATTCCATGGTGCCAGGACAAACAAAGCCAGTCCCCATCGCACGTTATCAAAGGCCTTTTCTGCATCTAAGGCCATCAACAGCCACCCCGGCAATGGTTTTTGTGTCGGACTCTTTCCAATACCGCAAGCAAGTTTCTTTCCCTGATGTTTCCCCACCGCACGCTCTTTCCCTCTGATGAAACCCTTTTGGAGGGTCCATCAAGTGCGGCGAAATAACACGCGACGGCCGTCAGCCAGTATCTAGACAGGATCTTCTGCAAGGGCTATGAGGGATATGGGCCTATATGATGCAAGAGCACGGGTCTTTCCCTTTCTTCGGGATAATTTAATGTATCGTTTTTTGATTGTACGGCGAACATAGCCTCATTATGCAGTTTCGATTTATAGTAGTCGTGAGGATGGGTGATCTGAGTCACGTCAGAATCTTGTATACCACCCCAGAGAACCCATCAGTCCCCGGGCCCTTGCCTGCCTTCAAGTGGCGAATACCATCTTGACCTCTCCTCAGTTATGTCTCCGCATTCATTCCTCCCTCTGGAATCTGACAAGTGCGGCAATTTGACTTTGGAGAGGAATCGCGTCCATACCTCTACTTGAAATTAACCTCTGATGAGTACAGAAGTAGGCATAAAATTGTCGAGCGTGTCTTAATCCTACCGTATCAAGTAATGTACCTTCCGGTGTGCGGAGACTTGTATGTGCGCAGTTTGTAGCCCCATTCAGCAGCCGGGAAAGAAATTCCCATTTGTTTCCGTACCTGAAGAGTGTAGTGTAAGTGTGACCTATGTAATTCCTCCTCTCCATCCCGCCCAAGTCAAACTCCCGCTTGGCCTGTTCCCATCCAGTTTGGTTTGTCAAGCAATCCTAAGGAAGGTTCTTATGGGCTCCCTAACCTTTATCCCTGAGCGGTCAAATAGGCTCTCCTTCAGCTTGCGTTTATAAACAAGGTATAAGGCTAAAACCCTGCCTCTAAGCACCGCTTTTTGCAGTCCGCCCCAATAGAGTGAGGTATCTCCCGTGACTGTTTCAGAAGCATAGGTCATACCCAACCCCTGACCATCTCAGACAAATAGATCCGTTGTTTGCAATATAAGAAGGAAACCATCAGAGATTGGGGATTGAATCAGAGATACCATTTCGAAAATTCGGCACTTTCAATCCAAGTGTGGAGGTGCGAATACCAGAAGATGGTCCAACCAACCACGACTGGTGAACCGGGAGTAATGGTTTAATCCGCTCATCAGATTCCGCTCCCCGCAACAGTCCCGTGGAGATTAGTGCGTCCAAGACGGCGGCAGAACTCCCTTTACAAGACTTGGAAATGGAATTTTCCTCTTCTGCCTGCTTGGATTTGGCCCTCCCCTCCAATCCTACCACCGGTCTAAGACCGCATTCATGTCTCCATCCAATAATTTGGCATTGATTTTGAATCGCACGAAATCCTTCCACCTAACTCCCTTAAAAATACCCGTTCTGATCATTGGGTCCATAATATTACAAGATGCTAAGGGTCACATTCTCCCCCACCTGATTACAAATGTAACTCATCCCCAAAGTCGTTTTCGTGTGGAGACCACCAAAAAGGGACATTTTTAGGATGAGCGGATCAACCCGCTGCATGCCACGCGTGACCGGACTCAAAGGGCGTAGACACACCCACAGCATCTCCAATCGCTTAATGTCATCAGCCGCAGTGCGATTCCTGTAGAGAACCACATCAGGCGAAGTTTTCTTTAGAATGCGATCAACCATCATCCTTATTCGGGAACGGAGCCCCCTTTATGTTCCAGGGGAGATGATCCCCATGTAAAGGGTATCTCTATGTGGGGAGAGCTCGGTGTGGGTACGGTGCTGTCCACTCGTTGGCTGCCACATGTGGGTACGGTGCTGTCTACGCGTTGGCTGCCACATGTGGGTACGGTGCTGTCCACTCGTTGGCTGCACATTGGGTAACTGCTGTTCACCTCCTTGGCCCGCCACATGTTGGTATGGTGCTGTCCACTCATTGGCCGAACGGTGGGTACGCGTGCGTTCACATCCATTGCTGCCACATGTGGGTACGGTGCTGTCCACTCATTGGCCGCCACGTGTGGGTACGGTGCTGTCCACTCTTGCCGCCACAGTGGGTACGTGCTTCCCACTCTTTGGCCGCCACGTGTGGGTACAGTGCTGTCCACTCATTGGCCGCCACATGTGGGTACGGTGCTGTCCACTCGTTGGCTGCCACATGTGGGTACAGTGCTGTCTACTCCTTGGCTGCCACATGTGGGTACGGTGCTGTCTACACGTTGGCTGCCACATGTGGGTATGTGCTGTCCCCACCTCTTGCTGCCACATGTGGTACGGGTGCTGTCCACCCTGACCGCCCACGTGTGGGGTACGTGCTCGTCTACTCTTTGCTGCCACATGTGGGTACGGTGCTGTCCACTCTTTGTCCCGCCATGTGTTGGGATCGGTGCGGTCTCTCGTTGGCTGCCACATGTTGGTATGGTGCTGTCCACTCGTTGGCCGCCACGTGTGGGTACGGTGCTGTCCACTCATTGGCCGCCACATGTGGGTACGGTGCTGTCCACTCATTGGCCGCCACGTGTGGGTACGGTGCTGTCCACTCATTGGCTGCCACATGTGGGTACGGTGATGTCCACTCATTGTCCGCCACGTGTGGGTACGGTGCTGTCTCACATCATTGGCCCCACGTTGGTACGGTCTGTCCACTCGTTGCCGCACACGTGGTAACGGTGCCAGTCCACTCATTGGCCGCCACGTGTGGGTACGGTGGCTGTCCACACCAGTGGGCCGCCACGGTTTTGGTGGGTACGGTGCTGTCCACTCATTGGCCGCCACATGTGGGTACGGTGCTGTCCACTCATTGGCCGCCACGTGTGGGTACGGTGTTGTCCACTCATTGGCCGCCACGTGTGGTTACGGTGGCTGACCAGCCAGGATGTGTTGTGTAGGGTCACACGTGCTGGGACATTGCTCTGCTCGCCAGGTATGCTGGAGTTAGGGTTACAGGGTACTTGGGAGAGGTCAGAAAAGTCTAGGGAGATTGTGTTTCATTTGCCTGATGTAAGAACTGCTGGGGGTTGTAGTCCATGGTCCTCCCTTGTTGATAATCTCTTTTCTTTATATTATCCAGGGAGTGCAGGACCTAACACACAATGTGAAGTGGGTGCCCCAGAGCGGGCAGAACCTGGAGAGCCGAGAGGTAACCCGAAGAAAGACTGGGACCCCAACACAGAGCACCCCCTGTGACCACACATCATACAGAGCCGGCCTCATACCACTGACCAGCAGAGCGCCCCCTGTGGCCACACATCATACAGAACCGGCCTCATACCACTGACCAGCAGAGCGCCCCCTGTGACCACACATCATACAAACGGTCTCATACCGCTGACCAGCAGAGCCCCCCCCTTTGCCACACAATCATACAGAAACCGTCCTCGAACCACTTGACCAGCAGAGCGCCCCCTGTGGCCACACATCATCCAGCCGGCCCTCATACCGCTGACCACAACGCCCCCTGTGACCACACATCATACAGATCCGGCCTCATACCACTGACCAGCAGAGCGCCCCCTGTGACCACACATCATACCGAAATCCGGCCTCATACCACTGACCAGAAGCGCCCCCTGTTTGCCCACACATCATACAGAGCCGGCCTCATACCTCTGACCGCCAAGTGCCTCCCGCCCAGTGACCACACATCCTCCAGAGCCAGCCTCATACCCCTGACCAGCTGAGCGCACCCTGTGTCCACACATCCTACAGAGCCGGCCTCATACCCCTGACCAGCAGAGCGCCCCCTGTGACCACACATCATGCAGAGCCGGCCTCATACCACTGACCAGCAGAGCGCCCCCTGTGACCACACTTAGTACTAGCCACCCTCATACCACTGACCAGCAACGCCCCCTGTGACCACACATAATCAGAGCCCCCCCGGGCCCTCATAAACCACTGACCAGCATAGCGCCGCCCTGTGGACCACACATCATACAGAGCCGGCCTCATACCACTGACCAGCAGAGCGCCCCCCTGACCACACATCATACAGAACCGGCCTCATACCGCTGGACCGTAGCAGAGCGCCACCCTACCACCATCATACGAGCCCGCCTCAATACAACTGCACCACAGAGCGCCCCCCTGTGACCACACAACATACAGCATCCAGCCGTCATACCACTGACCAGCCGGAGCGCCCCCTGTACCCCACACATACAGAACCCCTCAATAACCACTGACCACCCCAGAGCGCCCCCTGTGACCACACAGTCATACAGAGCCGGCCTCATACCGCTGACCAGCAGAGCACCCCCTGGGACCACACATCATACAGAACCGGCCTCATACCACTGACCAGCAGAGCGCCCCCTGTGGCCACACATCATACAGAGCCGGCCTCATACCACTGACCAGCAGAGCGCCCCCTGTGACCACACATCATACAGAACCCCCGCCTCATACGCGACCACAGAGCGCTCCCCTGTGACCACACATCATAAGAACCGGCCTCAAAACCGCTGCCCACAGGAGCGCACCCCTGTGACCCACACATCTCATCAGACCGGCCTCATACCTCTGACCACAGAGCGCCCCTTGACCGACACAAAGTCAGAGCCGCCTCATAAACCACTGACCACAGAGCGCCCCCTGTAGCCACACATCATACAGACCAGCCTCAAACCACTGACCACATAGCGCCCCCTGTGCCAACACATAGTACAGATCCAGCCTCAACACTGCCACAGATCCAGCGCCCCGTGACCACACATAGTACAGACCGGCCTCAATAACCACGAGACCACCAGAGCCGCCCCCCCCTGAACCACACATCATACGACCGGATCATACCGCTGACCAGCAGACCACCCCCTGTGGCCACACATCATACAGAACCGGCCTCATACCACTGACCAGCAAGCGCCCCTGATGCCACACAATCATCCAAGAACCGCCTCATACCACTGACCAGCAGAGCGCCCCCTGTGGCCACACATCATACAGAGCCGGCCTCATACCACTGACCAGCAGAGCGCCCCCGGTGACCACACATCATACAGAGCCGGCCTCATACCACTGACCAGCAGAGCGCCCCCCTGTGACCACACATCATACAGAACCGGCCTCATACCACTGACCAGCAGAAGCAGCCCCAGTGACCCACACATCATGCAGGAGCCCGCCTCATACCCTGACTCACAGAGCCCCCCTGAGACCACACATTAGTAACAGAGCCGCCTCATAACACTGACCACAGAGCGCCCCCTGTGACCACACAACATACAGAACCGTCCTCATACCGCTACCAGCAAGCGCCCCCCGTGACCACATCATGACAGAGCCCCTCATACCGCTGACCATGCATAGCGCCCACTGGTGACCACACATAGTCAGATCCCCTCATACCACTACCAGCAGAGCGCCCCCCCTGACCAAACATCATACAGAACCGCCTCATATACCGCTGACCAGCAGAGCGCCCCCCCTGACCACACAATCATACTGAGCCACCTCATAACACTACACGACAAGCGCCCCCCTGTGACCACCATCATAACAGAACCCCAGGCCTCATACCACTGACCAGCAGAGCGCCCCCATGTGACCACACATCATAGCAGAGCCGCCTCATTCCACTGACCACAGAGCGCCCCCTGACCACACATCATACAATAAAACGGCCTCAAGACCCGCGACCAAACAAGCGCCCCGCCTGTGACCACAGCATCATACCAAAAACCGCCTCCATACCACGACCAGCAAGCGCCCCCTGTGACCACACATCATACAGAACCGGCCTCAACCGCTGACCAGCAGAGCGCCCCCTAGTGACCACTACATCTAACAGAGCCGGCCTCATACCGCTACCACAGACGCCCCCTGTACCACAACATACAGAGCCGCCTCATACCTCTGACCAGCAGAGCGCCCCCTGTGACCACACATAGTACAGAGCCGGCCTCATACCACTGACCAGCAGAGCGCCCCCGCTGTGACCACGCATCATACAGAACCGGCTCATACCGCTGACTCATCAAGCGCCCCCCTGTGACCACACATCATACAGAGCCGGCCTCATACCGCTGACCAGCAGAGCGCCCCCTGTGACCACACATCCATACAGAACCCTCATACCGCTGACCCCAGCAGAAGCGCACCCCCCTTGACCACACATCATACAGAACCGCCTCATATACCACTGACCCAGCTAGAGCGCCCCCTTGACCACACATCATACAGAGCCAGCCTCATACCGCTGACCAGCAGAGCGCCACCAGTGACCACACATCATTCAGACCCGGCCTCATACCGCTGACCAGCAGAGCGCCCCCTGTGACCACACATCATACAGAACCGGCCTCATACCGCTGACCAGCAGAGCGCCCCCTGTGACCACACATCATACAGAGCCGGCCTCATACCACTGACCAGCAGAGCTCCCCCTTTGAACACATCATACAGAGCCGGCCTCATACCACGACCCACAGAGCGGCCCCCTTGGCCCACACATCATACAGAACCCCGGCCTCAACCACTGCCAAGCAAGCGCCCCCTGTGACCACACATCATACAAGCCAGCCTCATACCACTGACCAGCAGAGCTCCCCCTTTGACACACCTCCAATACAGAACCGGCCTCATACCACGACCACAAGTGCCCCCCTTGACCACAACATCATTCAGAACCCGGCCTCATACCCACTGACCACAAGCGCCCCCCTGTGGCCACACATCATACAGACCCCTCATACCACTGACACAAGCTAGCACCCCTGTGACCACACATCATACAGAGCCGCCTCATACCACGACAGCAGAGCGCGCCCCTTGACCACACATCAATACAGAAACCGCCCTCATACCGCTGACCAGCAGAGCGCCCCCCTGACCACACATCATACAGAGCCGGCCTCATACCGCTGACCAGCAGAGCGCCCCCCTGACCCCACATCAAACAGACCGGCCTCATATAAACCACTGACGCGAGAGAGCGCCCCCACATCACAAGCATTCCCACTCATTTATGGAAGCCAATAAATTGTTTTTGAATTGTTCTATGGTTACAGCCCAACCCTGTGTATATAAGAGTGCATGGAGTAGACTGAGTTTATCTGGTGCCCACCAGTGGAGATAATGCTTGGCCCACCCACCATGGAATGATTCTTGGCCCCAACTAGGAGATGATTCTTTGGGCCCTCACCATGGAGATGATCCTTGGCCCCACCATGGAGATGATCCTTGCCCCACCAGTGTAGATGATCTGTGGCCCACCAGTGGAATATCCTGGGCCCAACCCTTGGAAGGTGATCTTGGGCCCACCAGTGGAGATGATTCTGAGCACACCAGTGGAGATGATTCTTGAGCCACACAGTGGAGCTGAATTTTTTCTTGGTGTCCCACCAGTGGAGTTGATTCTTGAGCCACACCAGTGGAGATTGATGATTGGGGCCCCAGTGGATTTGATTCTTGGGGCCACCAGTGGTGATGATTCTTGGGGCCACCAGTGGAGATGATTCTTGAGCCACACTAGTGGAGATGATTCTTGAGCCCAACCAGTGGAGATGATTCTTGAACCACACTAGTGGAGATGATTCTTGAGCCCAACCAGTGGAGATGATTCTTGGGCCCAACCCAGGGTGTTGTTTCTTGGGGCCCACAGTGGAGATGATCCTTGGGGCCCACAGTAGAAGGTGATTCGTGGGCCAAAGGTGATGGTTCTTGGGAGCCAACATTGTGGAGATGATTCTTGGGGGCCTAACCAGTGGAGATGATTCTTGGGCCAACCACCAGTGGAGATGATATTTCTTGGGCCCCACTACAAGTGGAGATGATCCTTGGGGCCCACCTGTGGAGTTGATTCTTGGGGCCACTCAAGTGGAGATGATGCTTGGGCTCACCACCTGTGGAGATGATTTTCTTGTGGGCCCACCAGGGGAGGATGATTCTTGGGCCCCACAGTGGAGAAGTTTCTTGAGCCCCTCAGTGGAGATGTTTCTTGGGCCCCACCAGTGGAGGATGATTCTTGGCCCCACAGGTGGAGGTGATTCTTGGGCCCACAGGTGGAGATGATCCTTGGGCCACACCAGTGGTGGGAGATTGATCCTTTGGGGCCCACCTGTGGAGATGATCCTTGGGGCCTCACCAGTGGAGGAGATGATTTCTTGGGGCCCACACTGTGGAGGTGATTCTTGGGGCACACCAGTGGTGATGATTTTGAGCCACAACCAGTGGAGATGATGCTGGGGCCACAGTGGAGATGATTCTTGGGGCCACCAGTGGTCGATGTTTATTGGGGACACACAAGTCTGAGGGAGGATGAATCTTTGAGCCAGCACTGTGGAGATGATTCCTGAGCCCAACGTGGAGATGTTTCTTGAGCCAACCAGTGGAGATGATTCTTGAGCCCAAACCAGTGGAGTTGATTCTTGGAGCCACATAGTGGAAGATTTTGTTTCTTGGGCCAACCTGTGGAGATGATTCTTCGGGGACACAGTGGTGTTGTTCTTGGGGGCCAACCTGTGGAGTTGATTCTTGGGAGCCAACAGTGGAGATGATTTTGTCGCCCACCAGTGGAGATGGCATTTTGGTGCCCACCAGTGAAATGATTATGAGGGCCACCAGTGTAGATGATTATTGGAGAGCCTACAGTGGAGATGATTATTGGGGCCACAGTGGAGATGTTCTTGAGCCACATCAGTGGAGGATGATTTTGGGGGCCACCAGTGGAGATGATTCTTGGGCCCACCTAGTGGAGATGATTATTGGGGCCCCAACAGTGGAGATGATCCCTTGGGGACCAGAGGAGTTGATTCTTGGGGCCACTGTGGAGATGTTTTTGGGCCCCACCAGTGGAGATTTTCTTGGCCCCACCTGTGGAGTTTGATTCTTGGGCCAACCAGTGGAGATCGATTCTTGGCTACCACCAGTGGAGATGATTATTGGGCCCCACCAGTGGAGATGGATCATTGGGCCCCACCAGTGCGAGATGATCTTGGGGCCACCAACATGTGGTGGTGATACATTTGGGGCCCAACAGTGAGATGTTCCTTGGGGCCCACCAGTGGAGATGATTCTTGGGGCCCACCAGTGGAGATGATTCTTAGCCAACACAGGGTGATTGATCGTGGGGCACAGTGGAGATGATTCTTGGGGCCACCAGTGGAGATGATTATTGGGGCCACCTGTGGAGTTCATCTTGTGCCACTATTGTGGAGTTGATTCTTGAGCCCAACCAGTGGAGATGATTCTTGAAGCCCAACAAGCTGGGAGATGATTCTTGAGCCACACTAGTGGAGATGATTCTTGAGCCCAACCAGTGGAGATGATTCTGGGGTCCCACAGTGGGAGGTTGATTCTTGGGGCCCAAATGTGGTGATGTTTTTGGGGCCCACCAGGAGTTGATTCTTGTCGCCCACCAGTGGAGATGATTCTTGGTGCCCACCAGTGAAAATGATTCTGAGGGCCACCAGTGTAGATGATTCTGAGAGCCCTCCAGTGGAGATGATTCTTGGGGCCCACCAGTGGAGTTAATTCTTGGGGCCCACCAGTGGAGATTATTCTTGGGCCCCACCATTGGAGGTGATTCTTGGGGCTACCAGTGGAGATGATTCTGGGGTCACACTCTACAGCTACTATTCATGCCTCTTTTACTCTGTCTCTTGTTTTTTCTGCCTCTCCCAATGATATTTGTTCTGTTTAAAAGAAACTCCAGTTCTGCCATGCTGAGGGGCCAGCCTGGTGACACGAGGGCCACACACAGGAGAGGTCAGAGCCCTGCTTCCTTCTGCTGTAGTCGTTTACCTGTGTCCTTTTGGCTGCTACAGTTGTGTTCAAAATAATAGCAGTGTGTTCAAAAATGAGTGAAGCACCAATCTTTGTACTAGCTTTTATTTGCCGGCATTGGGGGACATGCGCATGGTTTCCTAAATACAATCTGTTGAGAATGTATAGAATTAATTGTCTTTACTGAAATAATTACAGAAATGACCATTGGGCTGCTCCAAAAAACAGCAGCGTCTGCATTGTCTCCACAAACTCCAAATCTCTTCCCTTCTCTAGGATTTACACAGCTTAAGGCAACATGACCTCTTCAGGTATTTAGATAGATGCAAACTGGTCCATGCTCCTTGGGCTGCGGTACATAGGCCAGCCAGGGCCATCTATTCCATTGGGAACACTAGGCTGTTGCCCGGGGGCCCCACAAATATAGGGACCCCAGGTGGTCTATCTATGTCCCAGGAATACAAGAAACATACCCTGGATTCCTTTGTTGGCTTTGCTTATTTAACCGTTTGTGTGGTTTTTAGGACATGCAAACACTTTAAAAAAAAAAAGTGGTGGAGAAGGGAGCCAGAGGCTCCCTGCCCAGCCAATTAGTCTTGTAGGCTGCAGGCTGCTGGTGTCCATACATAAGTGATGTGATAATATGGGTGTGCTTGTTGTGGCAAGAGGCATGGCCTAGTGTGCTATGCCCGGAGGCCCATAATGCTGTTAAGATGGCTCTGATGCCGGCACCATAGTAAGAGGAACCTGCTCATATCCTGATGGTGGAACCATAGTGAGAGGAACCTGCCCATATCCTGATGGTGGCACCATAGTAAGAGAACCCTGCCCATATCCTGATGCCGGCACCATAGTAAGAGGAACCTGCCCATATCCTGATGCCGGCACCATAGTAAGAGAACCCTGCCCATATCCTGATGCCGGCACCATAGTAAGAGAACCCTGCCCATATCCTGATGCTGGCACCATAGTAAGAGAACCCTGCCCATATCCTGATGCTGGCACCATAGTAAGAGAACCCTGCCCATATCCTGATGCCGGCACCATAGTAAGAGGAACCTGCCCATATCCTGATGCCGGCACCATAGTAAGAGAACCCTGCCCATATCCTGATGCCGGCACCATAGTAAGAGGAACCTGCCATATCCTGATGCTGGCACCATAGTGAGAGAAACCTGCCCATATCCTGATGCCGGCACCATAGTAAGAGAAACCTGCCCATATCCTGATGCCGGCACCATAGTAAGAGGAACCTGCCCATATCCTGATGGTGGCACCATAGTAAGAGAACCCTGCCCATATCCTGATGCCGGCACCATAGTAAGAGGAACCTGCCCATATCCTGATGCCGGCACCATAGTAAGAGAACCCTGCCCATATCCTGATGCCGGCACCATAGTAAGAGGAACCTGCCCATATCCTGATGCCGGCACCATAGTAAGAGAACCCTGCCCATATCGTGATGCTGGCACCATAGTAAGAAAACCCTGCCCATATCCTGATGCTGGCACCATAATAAGAGGAACCTGCCCATATCCTGATGCCGGCACCATAGTAAGAGGACCCTGCCCCTATCCTGATGCCGGCACCATAGTAAGAGAACCTGCCCATATCCTGATGCGGGCACCATAGTAAGAGAGCCCTGCCCATATCCTGATGGCGTCACCATAGTAAGAGAACCTGCCAATATCCTGATGCGGCACCATAGTAAGAGGAACCTGCATATATCCCGATGCTGGCACCATAGTAAGAGGAACCTGCCCATATCCTGATGGTGGAACCATAGTAAGAGGAACCTGCCCATATCCTGATGCTGGCACCATAGTAAGAGGAACCTGCCCATATCCTGATGCTGGCACCATAGTAAGAGGAACCTGCCCATATCCTGATGCTGGCACCATAGTAAGAGAAACCTGCCCATATCCTGATGCTGGCACCATAGTAAGAGGAACCTGCCCATATCCTGATGCCGGCACCATAGTAAGAGGAACCTGCCCATATCCTGATGCCGGCACCATAGTAAGAGGAACCTGCCCATATCCTGAGTGGCTGAGGGCTACTTTCCATATAAACTGCCATATCTAGCCATAGAGAACCCTGCCCATATCTTGATGCCGGCACCATAGTAAGAGAACCCTGCCCATATCCTATTGCTGGCACCATAGTAAGAGAACCCTGCCCATATCCTGTGGCACCATAGTAAGAGAACCCTGCCCATATCCTGATGCCGGCACCATAGTAAGAGGAACCTGCCCATATCCTGATGCCGGCACCATAGTAAGAGGAACCTGCCCATATCCTGATGGTGGCACCATAGTAAGAGGAACCTGCCCATATCCTGATGCCGGCACCATAGTGAGAGAAACCTGCCCATATCCTGATGCCGGCACCATAGTATGAGAAACCTGCCCCTATCCTGATGCTGGCACCATAGTAAGAGAAACCTGCCCCTATCCTGATGCTGGCACCATAGTAAGAGGAACCTGCCCATATCCTGATGCCGGCACCATAGTAAGAGGAACCTGCCCACATCCTGATGCTGGCACCATAGTAAGAGAAACCTGCCCATATCCTAATGCCGACACCATAGTAAGAGGAACCTGCCCATATCCTGATGCTGGCACCATAGTTAGAGCACCCTGCCCATATCCTGATGCCGGCACCATAGTAAGAGACCCCTGCCCATATCCTGATGCCGGCACCATAGTATGAGAAACCTGCCCCTATCCTGATGCTGGCACCATAGTAAGAGGAACCTGCCCCTATCCTGATGCCGGCACCATAGTAAGAGAACCTGCCCATATCCTGATGCGGCACCATAGTAAGAGGAACCTGCCCATATCCTGATGCTGGCACCATAGTAAGAGAAACCTGCCCATATCCTAATGCCGACACCATAGTATGAGAAACCTGCCCATATCCTGATGCCGGCACCATAGTAAGAGTAACCTTCCCATATCCTAATGGTGACACCATAGTAAGAGAACCCTGCCCATATCCTGATGCCGGCACCATAGTAAGAGAAACCTGCCCCTAGCCTGATGCTGGCACCATAGTAAAAGAACCCTGCCCATATCCTGATGCCGGCACCATAGTAAGAGAACCCTGCCCATATCCTGATGCTGGCACCATAGTAAGAGAACCTGCCCATATCCTGATGCCGGCACCAAGTAAGGGAATCATATCTGAGGACAGTAAGAGGAACCTGCCCATATCCTGATGCCGGCACCATAGTGAGAGGAACCTGCCCATATCCTGATGCCGGCACCATAGTGAGAGGAACCTGCCCATATCCTGATGCCGGCACCATAGTGAGAGGAACCTGCCCATATCCTGATGGTGGCACCATAGTAAGAGGAACCTGCCCATATCCTGATGGTGGCACCATAGTAAGAGAAACCTGCCCATATCCTGATGCTGCAATGGGGGCTATCCTGATGTGGAGCTCTTAAGAGGAATGCCAATCGATGCGGCACCATAGTAGAGAACCTGCCCTATCTGAGCGGCACCATAGTGAGAGGAACCTGCCCATATCCTGATTTTCTGGCACCATAGTAAGAGAACCTGCCCATATCTTGATGCTCGGCACCATAGTAAGGAACCCTGCCCATATTTCCCGTTGCCGGCACCATAGTAAGAATCCCTGCCCATATCCTTGCCATAGTAATGAGCCTGCCCTACTGATGCCGGCACCATAGTAAGAGGAACCTGCCCATATCCTGATGCCGGCACCATAGTAAGAGGAACTGCCCAATCCTATGTGCACCATAGAAGAGAATCCTGCCATACCTGAGCGGCACCATAGTGAAGAGAACCTGCCCATATCCTGATGCCGGCACCATAGTATGAGGAACCTGCCCATATCCTGATGGGGGCACCATAGTAAGAGGAACCTGCCCATATCCTGATGGTGGCACCATAGTGAGAGGAACCTGCCCATATCCTGATGCTGGCACCATAGTGAGAGGAACCTGCCCATATCCTGATGCTGGCACCATAGTAAGAGGAACCTGCCCATATCCTGATGCTGGCACCATAGTAAGAGAAACCTGCCCATATCCTGATGCTGGCACTATAGTAAGAGGAATCTGCCCATATCCTGATGCTGGCACCATAGTGAGAGAAACCTGCCCATATCCTGATGCCGGCACCATAGTGAGAGAACCCTGCCCATATCCTGATGCCGGCACCATAGTAAGAGGAACCTGCCCATATCCTGATGCTGGCACCACCAGGCTTCACTGTCTTCAGAGTGTAATGTGGCTTGAATTCAGAGTCGGGGGTTTGTCTGACGCACTGTCTGCGGCCCTTGGAACCAAGAAGAACATCCGTCCACTAGATGTTTCTCCATCTCTCTTTTGGCCGGTTGATGTCTTCTTTGGTAGATTGTATCGGCGACCGCACTTGTCTTTTCTATATCAGAGGGACTTCTTGCTATAGATCAGCTTCACCCAGGCATCTTCTAATGGTCACAGGACTCACAGGTCACTGGGGACGGTCTGTGATCCTCCTGGAGCTGATCATTGGGTGAGCCTCGGCCATTGCTCCATCCATTCCTAGCAGGGCTGTGGAGTCGGCAAGCCAAAGCCCCGACTCCTCAATTTCCCAAACCTCCGACTCCTGACTCCCTCATACATGGCGCATGTTTAAGTGATTACTGTAGTAAAATGGTAACATCAGGCTTTTTATCACCTTATGATACAGTAATCAAGCTATTTAGGTAGAACATACGCTAACAAGCAAAAAGGGTAACAATGTTTTGATCTTTTGAATGTGTAGAAGAGACCTGGGATCAGATTTTGGTCAAGATTTGCTTGAATCTGATCCAGAGCCCAGAAGGATTCGGGCAGTGCTGAAAACCAAAGGTGGATTTTCCAAATACTAACAAAATAATAAAACATTAACATTTTGATTTTTAGGAGCAAAACAGTAACAATGCAGTTACAGGAAAGAATCTGCAGAACTAAGCAGATGCTAAATACTTGCAGGTCACATTTATGTATACGATAGGTAAGATGACTGTCTATAAAATTGCTCTTTGCATCAAACTAACTGGACTAACTTATTATATATTTTGGGAGTCGCTTCATTTTATGATGACTCCGACTCCTGCAAAATAGACACCGACTCCACGACTCCGACTCCACAACCCTGATTCCTAGTGTTCCCTTTTCTTCCACATCTCTCTGGTTTAGCTTCCATCTTGAAGCCTTGGAGGTCATTGTAGCTGAACGGCCGATCATTGCTCTTCTCTAGAAGTTTCCCCACTCCAATCCACTTTAATCACCGTGCGCTGTTCTTCTGAGCAATGTCTGGAACGACCCATATTTCTCAGGCTTTCAAGGAGAAATGCAGGTACAACATGTGCTGCTTCACCCTGACATAAGGGCACCTGATTCCCACCTGTGTCTTCACACAATGATTGACCTAACTCATTGAGCTCCACACGGCGATTATTCTGAACACATCCCCTTTCACCTCATTATTCAAATACATAGACCCGGAAACCTGCCGACCATGAATGTGGAGTCTAAGAACCTACTGCACCGGCTGGTAAATTGTCTGACGTGTGGTGACATCATTTATAACAAGAACGGTCATTAATCTGGTTATTCATATTATTCTGAACACTACTGTATATTGTAAATCTCTACATTGCAGTTGGCAGCTCAAGATGATCATGTATCGGAAAAGTGGGGACGGACGGTTTTGTATTTAGTTAGTGCCGGTGCATGGCCCCCCTCGTGTGCCGGCGCATGGCCCCCCTCGTGTGCCGGCGCATGGCCCCCCTCGTGTGCCGGCGCATGGCCCCCCTCATGTGCCGGCGCATGGCCCCCCTCATGTGCCGATGCATGGCCCCCCTCATGTGCCGGCGCATGGCCCCAAACAGCTCTGCAGAGTCTACTGCTTTCACCCACTGGTGATGAGACTAGAAGAACTGGCACCTGGTGAACTCTACTAGATCCTACACCGTTACTCTGAAGAGCTCCTGTGGCATCTTGGGGCCCTGCTGGCACCTGGAGAGTCCCACTAGGAACTACACAGTTACTCGTGCGTTTGGGGACCTAGCTGGCACCTGCAGGGTCAGATGCCTCCTCCAGGTAGGTAATCTCTAAATAAGCACATTGTCTGAAATATATATATAATTTTCCTGACTGGGGAAGGTAATTACACCTCTGCCCTGTGATTATGGACATTGGAGGTGGCAGCGCTGGCCCTATTATTAGGGAGCCCCACGCACAATGCCTCAGAGAGCAGGAGGAAGGGAAGGCAAGAGTAATGAGATACAATATGCTATTTGGGTCTGGCATACTATATGGGCACAGTATGAGATTCTATTGACATGTATGGGATACTATTTGGGCATGGTATGGGACACTATTTAGGCATGGTATGGGGTACTATTTGGATAAAGTACTGGCTACTATTGGGAGACAGTATGGGATACTATTGGGAGACAGTATGGGATACTATTGGGAGACAGTATGGGATACTTTTGGGAGACAGTATGGGATACTATTTGGGGAGGGCAGGGAAAATATGGGATAAAATTGGGAAAAAAAAAAATTTTGGGGTACTATGGCAGAAAGTATAAGGTATTGGGAGACAGTATAGGCGGGAAACTTATATTTTTTAAACAGTAAGGAATACTAAATTTGGGGGACAGTATGGGGAAAACTATTGGGAAAGTATTTGGTACTTTTGGGGGGAGGGGGACAGTTGGTTTTATTATTGGGAAAAAAAAAACAATGGTTTTAATTTACTTTTAATTTTGGGGGACGTATGGGGTAAAAATTGGGGAGACAGTAGGGGGTACTAATTTTTTAGCAGTGTGGGATAGTATTTTTGGGGACCGTAAAGGAATAAATATTTGGGCAAAGGAAAGAATAGTATTGAGGAGAAAGTATGGGGTACTTTTTGGGGGACAGTAAGGGAAATATTGGGAGACGCATGGGGTTAAATAAAATTTGGAGACGGGAAAGGGGAAAAGTATTTTGGGACCAAAATGGAATCTATTTTCGCAAGTATGGGATAGTAAATTAGGAGACGGAAGGGGTTTCTTTTGGGAACAAGTAATTGGGGGGGATTCTATTGGGGGAAAAGTATTTTGGGGACCCATTTTTGGGGACAGTGTTGTGAAAAAAAAAGGCACAATATCGGGTTGTATTTGGGGACAGTATAGGATGCTATTGGGAGACAGTATGAGGTATTATTGGGAGACAGTATGGGATACAGTGTGGGATACTATTGGGGGGGCAGAAAGGGGGACTTTTGGGAGACATAAAGGGAAAACTAAATTTGGGGGACCAAAAAGGGGGATATTATTGGGAGACAGTATGGGGATTTTTAGTGTGGGATACAAAAAGGAGACAGTATGGGGGGTTTTTTTGGGGGTAGTATGGGGTAATTTTGGGGGGGCAGTATGGGGTAAATTAAATTTGGGGGGGCATTAAGGGAAAATTTTTGGGAACAGTATGGGTTTATTTGGGAGACAGAAAGGGAAAATTTTGGGAAAACAGTATGGGTACTTTTGGGAGACAGTAAGGGTTTAAATTGGGGACCCAAATGGGGTCAGGGTTTGGGGGTTTTGGAAACAGTATTTGGGTAATTTAGGATATATATTTTGGTGTTTTGTGGGAAAAAAAATTGGGGATAAAAATTTTTTTTGGAGACCGTATGGGGTATTGTTGGGAGACAGTATGGGATACTATTGGGAGACAATTTGGGATATTATTGGGAGACAGTATGGGGTCCCTTTTTTGGGGAAAAGTAAAGGGGTATTATTGGGAGAAATATGGGATAGATTTGGGAACAGTAAAAACTAATTTTGGAAAACCGTAAGGGAAAAACTATTTGGGAGACAGTATGGGGTTCTTTTGCGAGACCGTATGGGGTATTGTTGGGAGACAGTATGGGGGAAATGTTGGGGAGAAATTTTGGGATAATTTTTGGGAACATTAATAGGGTATTTTTTGGGGGACATTGGGGGTACTATTTGGGGGAAAAAAAGGGGTAATTTAAAGGGAGACAGAAACAATTTCAATTTTTTAGACCGTATGGAAAACTATTGGGGGAAAAAGTATGGGGTTTTTTGGGGAACCGTATTGGGTATTTTGGGGGACCGGAAAGGGGGTACTATTTTTGGGGGAAAAGTATGGGGTTCTTTTTTGGGGACCGGTTGGGTTTTTTTGGGAACATTATGTGGGGTAATAAATTGGGGACCCGTATGGGATACTTTTGGGAGCAAATTTTTATAAAAATTGGGGGAAAAAGATTAAAAAATTTTTTGGGGGACGTATGGGAAAACTATTTGGGGAGACAATTTGGGATAATTTTTGGGAACAAATAAAAACAAATTTTTTGACGAATGGAATACTTTTGGGAGAAGTATGGGGTTTTTTTTTGCAAAACCGATGGGGTATTTTTGGGGAAAACAGGGATGGGGTATTTTTTGGTATTAGGTTTGGGGGTATTTTTGGGAGAGCCCGTAAAAGGGGTACATTTGGGGGAAAAGTAAGGGAAAAATTAAGGGAAAAATAAAGGGGGTTTTTGGGGGAACCTATGGGGTTCTATTGGGAGACAATAAAAGGTATTTTAAATTGGGGGGACATTTTGGAATACTATTTTGGGAAAGTATGGGGTATTAAAGGGATAAAATATGGGGGACTATTTTTGGGAGGGCAGTATGGGGGTTCTATTGGGGAACAAAAGGGGATATATTGGGAGACAGGGATGGGGTTTAATTTTTGAGACAATTGGGATATAAAGGGGGACAGTAAAGGGAAACTATTTGGGAAATGTATGGGGGGAATATTTGGGAAAAATTTTGGGTTCTTTTGGGAAAACCGATGGGGTACATTTGGAAACCAAGGAGGGATAATATTGGGAGACGTATGGGGGGTTAAATTGGAGAAAAGTTTTAAAATTTTTGGGAGAAAAGTATGTGTATTTTGGAGACTGAAAAGGGTACTATTTGGGGGCAGTTTGGGGGTTTTTTTTAAGGGGGAAAACCCCAAAACGGGTTGTTTTTTGGGGGGGAAAAAGTAAAAAGGATCTTTAAAAACCCTTTTGGGGAAAATTTTAGCAGTTTAAAGGGAAAACAAATTTGGGGAAAAAAAGTATGGGTTTAAAATTGGGAGACAGTAAGGGTATTTTTGGGGGGACAATTAAAGGGGGTACCCATTTGGGGGACCCTTGGGATATTTTTTGGGAGACAGTATGGGGTTCTATTGGGGCAGAATTTGGGTACTAGGGAAGGGGCAAATACCTTTGGAACATTTTGGGGGAACTTTTTTGGGGCCCCCATGGGGTACTATTGGGGAAAACCAAATTTAATTTTGGGAAAAATATTTGGAGAACCTTGGGAAAATTTTTCGAGGGCCTTTTAGCATAAATCCTTTTTGGGGACTATAAGATATTTTAAAAGTAAAAATTGGACTTTGGAGACAGTAAAGGGATAAAATGGGAAAACAGTTTAAAGGGAAAATATTTTTGGGGAAAAATTTGGAATATTTAGGGACAATTGGTTTATTTGGGGAAAGGATGGGGGGTTTTTGGGAGCAAATAGGGTATTTTTGGGATAACAGGGGATGGGAAAAACAAATTGGGAAAAAAATAGGGGGTAATTTTTTGGGAGAAAAGTAAAACTACTTTTGGGGGACCGTATGGGGGGCTATTTGGGGAAAGTATGGGGTAAACCCTTTTTTGGGAGAAAAACCCCATGGGGTAATTTTTTGGGAGACAGTATGGGATACTATTGGGAAACAGGTTTTAAAAAGGGACCATTTAAAAAATGGGAAAAAAATTTTTGGGGAAACAATTTTGGGGTTAAAAAATTTTGGGGGAAAAATAAAGGAAACCCATTTGGGGGGCCAAAAGGATCAAAGGGATTAAAAGGGTTTCAATTTGGTAAAAGTATGGGGAACTTTTTGTGGGGGGGAAAAACCTAATGGGGTTATTAAGTTTTGGGAAAAACCCCGGGACTTTGGGAAACTTTTGGGGGAAAAACGGAATCTTAAAAAATATTAGGGAAAAAGAAAACAATTGTGGCACAAAACAAATTGGGCAAAAGTTTTGGGGGGTAAACCCTTTTTGGGCACAAGTTAAAATTCTTAAGTGGGAAAGATATTGGGAAAAACCCCATTTGAGGAAAAAGTACGGGTAAAAATTTTTTGGGCCAAAAGTTTGGGAATATTTTTTTCCCCCAACCCCATGGAGGGCTATAAAACCTTTTGGGGGGGCACAGGGAAATGGGAAAAACCCATTTTCCCAATGGGGAACCATTTGGCCTATAACTTTTGGGCAAGATTTGTCAATTGGCAATACTTAAAATTTGGACACCCCCCCTATGGGGCCCCCTTTTTAAAAAAAATTTTTTATTTTGGGCACTAATTGATTTTTGGGAAAATTTTTGGGGGTTTTGTTTGGGGAAAATATGGGGTTTATTTGGACCAAAAAAAGGGGGCTATTTGGGACATAAGGGGACTAAATTTGGGGAAAATAGGGGGAAAAACTATTTGGGCACAGTATTTTAAAAATAATTTTAATAAAAATCCCCCGGGGAAACTAATTTTAAGGGGGGAAAATTTCGGGGACTATTTGGGCACATTAAAAGGAAATTGGCACATGGGGTAAATTTGGGCACATAATTTGGGAAACTAAATTTAGGGACTATTGGGGTTTTTTAAATTTTGGGGAAAAGTATTTAAATAAAAATTTGGGGGCATATGGGGTTTCAATTTTGGGGACAAATATTTGAATTTCTATTTGGGCACTCTATGGTGTACTTTTTGGCCACTTTGGGTTACTATTTGGGCACTATATGGGGGGTTTTATTTGGAAACTAAAATTGGGGGGTTTCTATTTGGGGACTATAATTTTCTATTTTGGGACACTGTATGGGAATTTCTATTTTTGGGCCAGTATTGGATACTATTTAGAGCCTCTATGGGAAACTTTTTGGGCACTATACGTGGTACTATTTGGGGGACAAAAATTGGGGAAACTGGGGGTTTCAATAAATGGGGTAACTAAATTTTGGGCAAAAAATTTTGGAAAAACTATTTCACACTATAAGGGGTTACAAATTTTGGGGACAGTAAGAATACTATTTTGGGCCCCAGTATTGGTTAAATATTTTGGGCCCCAGTAAAAATTTGATACTAAAAATTTGGGCACACTGGTGTACTTTTTTGGCCCCTTTTTTGGTTTCTATTTGGGGCACTATAAGGGGTTTTTATTTTTGGGCCTATTGGGGGCTATTTGGGGGAAAAAATAGGGTACTAAAATTTTGGGCAAAGGGATGGGAAACTATTTGGACACAGTATTGGATACTATTTAGAGCCTCTATGGGAAACTTTTTGGGCACTATAAAGTGGTACTATTGTTTACCTAAAAAGGTACTTATTTGGGGGCACAATTAAATTTGGGAAAAAGGGTACAGTATGGGGTCCTATTTGGGGGAAAAGTATGAAAACTATTTGGCACATTTTGGGGTTAAATAATTTGGGGACCAAAATGAAAGGGACTTTTTTTGGGCAAAAGAAATTGGGTACTTTTTGGGGCAAAATTTTTGGAATAATTTTTTTTTAATTTTTTGGGCCCCTCTATGGGGTACCATTTGGACACTATATTTAAAAACCATTTTGGGGGTAAGGGTTTTTGGGGTACTAATTTTGGGGAACTCCAAAGGGGAAAGTTTTGGGGCACTCTATGGGTTTTGTTTTGGGCACTGTGGGGACTATTTTGGGGCCCATGTGGGGTTTTCAAATTTTTCACAGTAATTGGGAAAAGTAAATTTTGGGGAACTCTATTTGGGGGAATTTTTAAAATTTTTGGCACTATATGGGTTTTTAAAATTTAATTTTGGTTGGGGCGGCACTAAAAGGGAATTTAAAAGGGGTTTGGAAAACAGTATTGGGGTACAAATTTTGGGGGACTATGGGGTACTATTTGGTCACTATATGGGGGGAAATATTTGGGCACTATATGGGGTACTATTTGGGCACAGTAATGGATTTCTAAAAAGGAAACTATGGGTACTATTTGGGGGACTTTTTTGGGTAATAATTTTGGGGAAAAAGTAAATTTAATACTAAATTGGGGGACTGGGGAAGGGTAGTATCCCTTTGGGACAAATATTGGGTTTCTATTTTGGACGCAAATTTTGGAGCCCTTTGGGGTTCGGTCCTTTTAATTTGGGAAATACAGGGGTGTGGGGGTACAGCTCCCCTGAACCCCTACCCGCAAAAAAAAGGGAGGAAAAAGATCATTTGGAGGTGTGAGGAAAACCCGGGACGGGACAGGGAAAATATGAGTGGGGAGGGTGAGGAACCCCGGGGGGGGAGAGTAAGCGGGAGGCACCCGGAGAGTGGGGGGCCGGGAAAGGGGGAAAATCGCTGATTTACGGGGGAAATGGAGGACTGGGGGAAAAGAATTTTCCCCAGTCACTGGAAGTGGGGGTCACTGGAGGGGAGAAATAAACGGGGGGCCCCTGGAGAATTTAAAAGGCCCCCCCCCCAGAGGGGAGGAGGGGAAAAAGGGGGCAAAAAGGAAGTTAGGCACTGGAGGGGGGGAAAGGCAGGAAGGCACTGGGTGGGGGGCCCTGGAGGGGAGGAAACAGGAGGGCCCCTGGGAGAGTGGAGGTACCGGAGGGGATGCGTCAGCGGTTGCACTGAAGAGTTGTGGCACTGGAGGGGAGGAGTCAGCGGGAGGCACTGGAGGGCTAAGAGGCACTGGAGGGGAGGAGTAAGTGGAAGCACTGGAGGAGAGGAGTCAGCGGAGGCACTGGAGAGTGGAGGCACTGGAGGGGAGGAGTCAGCGGGAGGCACTGGAGGGCTAAGAGGCACTGGAGGGGAGGAGTAAGTGGAAGCACAGGAGAGGGGAAGCACTGGAGGAGAGGAGTCAGCGGAGACACTGGTGAGTGGAGGCACTGGAGGAGAGGAGTCAGCGAAGTCACTGGAAAATGGAGGCATTGGAGGGGAGGTGTCAAAGGGAGGCACTGGAGAGTGGAGGCGCTGGAGGAGAGGAGTCAGCGGGAGGCACTGGAGGGGAGGAGTCAACAGAGGCACTGGAGAGTGGAGGTACTTGAGGGGAGTAGACAGCGGAAGCACTGGAAAGGAGGAGTGAGCGGAGGCACTGAAGACTGGAGGGGAGAAGTCAGTGCAGGCACTGCAAAGGGTAGGCATTGGAGGGGAGGAGTCAGCTGAGGCACTGGAGAACTGAAGGGGAGGAGTCAGTGGAGGCACTGGAGAGTGGAGGTAATGGATGGGAAAGGGGTCACGGAGGCAACTGGGAGGGAAAGGGAAAAATCAGCGGAGGCACTGGAGGGGAGGAGTCAGCGGAGGCACTGGAGAGTGGAGGCACTGGAGGGGAGGAGTCAGCGGAGGCACTGGAGGGGAGGAGTCAGTGGAGGCACTGGAGAGTGGAGGTACTGGAGGGGAGGAGTCAGCTGAGGCACTGGAGAGTGGAAGTACTGGAGGGGAGGAGTCAGCGGAGGCACTGGAGGGGAGGAGTCAGTGGAGGCACTGGAGGAGAGGAGTCAGCAGGGGCACTGGAGAGTGGAGGCAAATGGGGGAAAAGGAGTCAGCGAGGCACTGGGAGTGGAGGGACTGGAGGAGGATCAGCGGAGCAATGGAGAGTGGAGGCACTGGAGGGGAGGAGTCAGCGGAAGGGACGGAGAAGTGGGCCCGGAGGAGAGGAGTCAGGGAGGCAGAGTGGGAGAGACATGGAGGCACTGGAGAGTGGAGGCACTGGAAAGTGGAGGGGAGGAGTCAGCGGAGGCACTGGAGAGTGGAGGCACTGGAGGGGAGGAGTCAGCGGAGGCACTGGAGAGTGGAGGCACTGGAGGGGAGGAGTCAGTGGAGGCACTGGAGGGGAGGAGTCAGTGGAGGCACTGGAGGGGAGGAGTCAGCGGAGGCACTGGAGAGTGGAGGCACTGGAGGGGAGGAGTCAGCGGAGACACTGCAGAGTGGAGGCACTGGAGGGGAGGAGTCAGCGGAGGCACTGGAGAGTGGAGGCACTGGAGGGGAGGAGTCAGCGGAGGCACTGGAGAGTGGAGGCACTGGAGGGGAGGAGTCAGCGGAGGCACTGGAGAGTGGAGGCACTGGAGGGGAGGAGTCAGCGGAGGCACTGGAGAATGGAGGGAGGATTGGAGCACTGGAAGGAGCACTGGAGGGGAGGAGTCAGCGGAGGCACTGGAGAGTGGAGGCACTGGAGGGGAGGAGTCAGTGGAGGCACTGGAGGGGAGGAGTCAGTGGAGGCACTGGAGAGTGGAGGCACTGGAGGGGAGGAGTCAGTGGAGGCACTGGAGAGTGGAGGCACTGGAGGGGAGGAGTCAGTGGAGGCACTGGAGGGGAGGAGTCAGCGGAGGCACTGGAGAGTGGAGGCACTGGAGGGAGGAGTCGAGGCACTGGAGGGGATGAGAACGTGCAGGAGAGGAGCATGGAGGCAATGGAAGGGAGGCATGCAGTGGAGGCACTGGAGAGTGGAGGCACTGGAAATCGGAGGGGAGGAGTCCAGTGGAGCACCTGAGGGGAGGAGTCAGTGGAGGCACTGGAGAGTGGAGGCACTGGAGAGTGGAGCGTTAGGCAGGAGGGAGGACGGAGGATCAGAGAGCACTGGAGAGTGAGGCACGGAGGGAGGAGTCAGGAGGCACTGGGAAAAGATAGGGATAAGGGAGGCATGGAGGGAGGAAGTCAGGGAGGCACTGGAATGGAAATGCAACTGGAAAATGGAGGAAGAGGGGGAGGAGCCAGCGGAGGGACTGGAGAGTGGAGGGCCCCTGAGGAGGAGTTCAGCGGAGGCACTGAGAAGGGATGTCATGAGGCACTGGGGAAGCCCCTGGAGGGGAGGATCACGAGAACTGGAGGAGTCGGAGGGGAGGAGTCAGCCGAGGAACTGGAGAGTGGAGGCACTACAGGGGAGGAGTCAGCGGAGACACTGGAAGGGAGGAGTCAGCAGAGGCACTGGAGAATGGAGGCACTGGAGGGAGGGTCATGGAGGCACTGGGGGTGAGGGAGGTCAGGGAGGCACTGGAGGGGAGGATGGGAGGACTGGGAAGGAGGATCACAACATGGGGAGTGGAGGAACTGAGGAGGAGCAAGGAGGCACGGAAGTGGAGGCATTGGAGGGGAGGAGTCAGCGGAGGCACTGGAGAGTGGAGGCACTGGAGGGGAGGAGTCAGCGGAGGCACTGGAAGGGAGGAGTCAGTGGAGGCACTGGAGATGGAGACTGGAGGGAGGAGTCAGGGAGGGACTGGGAGAGGTGGAGGAGTCACGGAGGCACGGAAAGGGGGGGGGGTCAGGGAGGCACTGGAGAGTGAGGCACTGTGAGGGAGGATCAAGCGGAAATGCACTGAGGGGAGAGTCAGCGAGGCACTGGGGGGGGAGGAGCAGGGAAGCACGAGGGGAAAGGGGGTCCGGGACACTGGGGGGAAAACAAGGGAAAAGGGGGGGGGGAAAACAGGGAGGACTGGAAGTGAGGCATGGGGGGGAAGAGTCACGGAGGGCCGGAAAGGGGCACTGAAAAAGGGGGGGAAGGGGGCATAAGGGGGGCACTGGGGGGGAGGATCAGGGAGGGCACGGGGATAGAAGGAGGGGAGGAGTCAGGGAAAAGGGACAGATGGAGGCACTGGAAGGGGAGGAGGGCAGCGAGGGCCCGGAGAGTTTTAGGGACTGGGGGGAGGAGTAGGGGTT
>JAODAL010040586.1:0-36751 GCA_025379985.1 Phyllomedusa bahiana
CCTGGCCGCCCTCCTTTGGGCCGGGCCGCGCCCTCTGCCGGGCGAAAGGGGCCCGTGCCCCCGTGTCCTAAAGGGGCCGCGCCAGCGGGGCGTTCCCCGGGGATTTTTAAAAGGGGCCCGCGCCCTGATTTTTGGGGTAAAATTTTTCCCGGGCCCTTTCCCCTACTTAAGGGGTAAGCCCACATCACTCCTTGCTGGGGTCTATGATGCCCCGTGCCCTTTGTGAAAAACGTTCCAAAACAACTCCTTTGCCTTTACCGTTTTAAACCCGACCCCTCGGGTTTTTGGGTTTTTAATTTCCCAAAAAACCGGTGCCCCTGCCCTGACCTTCCTGCCTGTCTACGACCAAGAACCCTGCCCCCTGCCCCTGACCTTCTTTTTTTTGCCCACGACTACTTTGTCCGACTAAAGATTCTTTTACCCCGCTGGCCCAAAACCTTTGGCCCCCACCGCAAGCAAGTCACGGGCAGGGGGGACGACCTTGGGGAGCCTCAGCCCCCAGCCCCAAATCCCATCCCGCTTTTCGGGGGGCTCTGGTGAAAACCCCGGGGGGTACTTAGATTCCGTTCCCTGGCGTGGGCCCTTTGCCCATCATCGCTTGCGGGTGGTCCAAATGGATCCCCTTCCCACCCCCTTTTTCAGGGGGCCCGAGCGCGGAGGGTTTTAAATTCGCTCATCTTCCCTAGAAATTCAATTTGGGGGAAGTTGCTTTGGGCCCCTTTTATTGAATTTTCCCGCCCTGGATTTTGATTGGTCTACACTTCTCCATAGGCCCCAAGGGAAAGGGGGCTTTTGTCGCTCCTATTCTGATTGGCTGGGGCTAGCCGAGGGCCCCCCCCTGCTCAAGGGCCCAAACACTTTTTTCAGCATTTTTTACTTTTTTTTGAATTTTTTCCCCCCGGGGGTTTTTTATTGGGCAATTTTTTTCCCCCCCTAGCCTTTTTTAAAAAGGTTTTTACCCGTCCGCTCTGATTCTGATTGGGGTGGTTTCTGTTTGGGCCCACCAAAAGAGAATTTTGGTTTCAGAATTTGGAATTATGTCTTTTTCCCGGCAAAAATTTGCAATTTTCATATTGTTGATATTGGGGCCGTTTCTAGGGGTTTGGGAAAAGTGATGTTTTTTTTTTATTTTGTGTAAATTTTTTTATGGCAGCTCTCTTTTTTACAAATGTTTTTTCCCCCTTTATAAAGGCGGAATTTTTTTTTTTCCCAATATTATTTCCCTTCCCGCTGCAGGGCGGGGGGTTCGCCCGGGGAAATTTTTGTCGGGGATCTTCGGAAAACCCGCTTTCCTCGCAGTTCGGAAACCTGGGTTCAATTCGCCCCCGCCGAAGGATTTAGAACCCAAAAAAAAAACCTGGTTCTGCGGGGTCGGAAACTGGGGGACCGGGGGCCCGGGGATTTGGCAAACCACGGAAAGGTAAATCTTTGGACTATACTAGCGCGCCGCGTCCCGCCCCGGGGAACCCCCTACAAGACCCCCGCGCCCCACCGCGCCCCCTGCCCGTCCCCCCCGCCCCCCCCCTTTTAAGCGGGCCCCCAGGGCCCAAATTTTTTCCAACCCCTTTTTTTTTTGGTTTCCCACAGCGGGATTCGGGCTGGGAGGGCCCCAGTTTTACCCAGGGGAAAAAGGCGTTAAAAAACCGTTCAAAACCTGTCGCCCCCAAAATTTTTTTATTGAGTAAAAACTGCAAAAACAAAGCCCCTTTTTTTAACCCCCCGGGGTGTTAAAATTTCCCCCAAAGAATTTAGCCGGGACAAAAAATAGTAGCCCTTTTTAGCCGGTTTTTACAAATTTGGGGTTTTTTTTTACGCCACAAAAACAAGAGAACAATTGTAAATTAAAACCCTCGCTTTTTGAATTATGGTACAGGAAAAAAGGGAATTTTTGGCGGTGAAAAAAAACGGTTTTTTTTTTAGTCACCACAAAGAGAACAAGTTTAAATTTTAATCCTGGATGTAAATTGCGCAAAAGAATTTGACAACCAAAAATGAAGTGGTTTTTGTTTTTAAAAAACCTGTTTCTTTAAATGAATAAAAACAGGAAGGGCTTAGCCCCATTTGGATATTGAATGTAATGAGCTGCAGTGGACGCAAAAGGTTTTCAGATCCAATACCCCAAAAAATTTTAGAAATAGAACTTCAAGAACAGTTTGAGACAAGTGAGACACCCCAAGAAAAACGCTGTATAAAAAATTTAATTCTTCGTAAGAGCTATCACCCGCGAGCACCCTTTGATGATTAAATGGGGGGAGCGGTTAGCTCCGGGTGGCGCCGGACTTATATAGTGCGGTGACGTCAAGAATACCGCCCCGCTCTATTGGTTTACCCTTTCACTTTTTCTGAGGCTATTCCCCTTCTTCCTCCAAGTGCTTTGCCCCTTAGGCCATGTGCTCGAGCATTTTACAATCAAAAGCCACTTCATTCACCCGAAGTACCCAAAGTTCGACTTTTTCGAACCGAAGTTTTTCCTGAAATTTAAACGAATTCCCTTCGTTAGAATCAATTCGCCCCTCTCTAATTACCACCTCATGACCCCATAGTGGTAGAACCCCGTGTACACAGGCTCTGCAGTGCATATTACCTCCATACAGTGACCATATAGTGGTAGACACCGTGTACACAGGCTCTGCAGACTGTAAAATTACCTCCTACGTGACCCTAAGTGGTTAGAAACCCAAATGTACAAGGCTCTGCTGACTGTATATTACCCCCATACAGTGACCTTTTTGTGGGAGACACCAGTTTTTCACAGGCTCTGCAGACGTAAAATTTTTCCTCCATAAAAGTGCCATTTAGTGGTAGAGCCCAGTGTACACAGGCCCTTTCTGACTGTAAATTTCCACCATACGTGACCATAAAAGTGGTGACCCGTGTACACAGGCTCTGGGAGATTGTATAATTTTTTCCCTTCGTTTACCATATAGTGGGAGACAAACCCGTATATACAGGCTCTGAAACTGTATATTTTCACCATACAGTGCCATTTTTAGTGGTTGACCCAGTGGTTTAAAAGGTCTGCAGAATGAATTACCTCCATAACCCGTGACCACATAGTGGGGAGACACCCGGTACCCTAGGCTCTTTCAGACTGGTTTTTTTACCCCCATACGTGGGCCATTTAAAATGGTTGACAAACCCTGTACACAGGCTTGCAGCTGTATTTTTTCTCCATACAGTTTACCATATATGGTTTAAAAACCCCTTTTACACAGGGGCCTTTCAGGGCTGTATATTACCCCCAACATGACCATATAGTGGTAGAGCCCGTTACACAGGTTCTCAGACTTTAAAATTTCCTTCCCTACAGTGACCATATAGTGGGAGGGGCAAACCCGGGTACACAGGGTCTGGAGACTGGGTTTTTATTTTTTCCTCCATAAAAGTAACCATATAGTGGTAGAAAACCAGTGTACCAGGGTTTTGCGACTGGGGATATTACCTCCATACGTGACCCCTTAGTGGTAGAGCCCCGTTTTTACACAGGCTTCAGACCCGTATTTTACCTCCATAAAAGTGACCAAAAAAATGGTAGGCCCAGTGTACACAGGCTCTTTCTGCTGTATATTACCCCCATACAGTGGGCCATTTAGTGGTAGACCCCCAGTGTACACAGGCTCTGCAGGGGCTGTATTTCCTCCATATGTGCCAAAATAGTGGTAACCCAGTGTACACTGGCTTGCTGACTGTATATTACCACCATAAAAGTGACCATATAGTGGTAGACACCAGTTTTACAACCCGGCTCTGCAGAAATTTTTATATTTCCTCCATACCTGGGCCATTAGGGTTAAACCAAATTTTTTATACGGCCCCTTTCAGATGTTTATTAAACACCAAAACAGTGACCAAAATGTGGGAGACACCAGGGGGGTAAAAAAGGCTCGCAGACGTATATTTCCTCCATACAGTGACCACATAGTTGGGGAGAAACCAGCGTACATAGGCCCCTACAGACTGTTATTACCACCAATACAGTGAACCCAAATTTGTGGGAAACCAGTGTACACAAAGGTCTGGGAGACTGTATATTTTCCCCCATAAAAGTGACCCTAAAAGTGGTAGGGCAAACCCTTGTAAAACCGGTTGCAGACTGTATTTTACCCCCATACATGGGCCATATAGTTAGAGCCCAGTGTACCCCAGGCTCTGCGGGCTGTAATTTTTCCCCCCATACGTGACCTATAGTGGGAGGGCACCAGTGTAAAAAAGGCTCTTTCAATTGTATATTACCTCCATTTCAGTGCCATATATGAAAACACCAGTATTACCGGCTCTGGGAGACTGTAAAAATTATCACCCTACAGTGACCCCCTTTAAGTGGGAGGCACCCGTGTAACAGGGTCTGCAAATGTATATTCCTCCCAAAAGTTTTCCCCATTGTGGTAGAAAACCCCGCGTACATGGGTTACAGCTGTAATTACCACCAACAGGGGACCTTTTAGTGGTTGACCCCCAGTGTAAAACAGGCTCTGCAGATTGTATATTACCTCCCCTAAAATTTACCATTTAGTGGTAGCACCAAATTTACAGGCTCTGCAGACGTTTATTATACCATTAAAAGTGACCTTTAGTGGTAGAAACCATGTAAAAAAGGCTCTGCAGGGCTGGGATATTAAACCCCCATACATTTCCACATAGTGGGGAGACAACCCGCGTAAAGGCTCTACAGAATGTTATTTTTAAAAACCCCCATACAGTGAAACCCTATAGTTTTAGCCAAAACCGTGGGAAAACAGGCTTGAACGTAAAAAATTAACCCCCATTTTCAAATGGGCCATTTGTTTGGGAGGGCAAAAATTGTACACAGGCTCTGCAGACTGTATATTTCCCCCCTAAAAGTGACCATTTAGTGGGAGGAAAAACCAGTGTACCCAGGCTCTGCAGACTGTAAATAACCACCAAAAAATGACCATTTGTGGTAACAAAAACCCCCGCACAAAGGCTCTGCAGAATTTATATTACTTTCCCTACAATGACCATTTAGTTTAAAAACACCAGTGTACAAAAGGCTCTGCCCGATGTATAATTTTCTTCCCTACAAATGACCATATATTTGGGGGAAACCTTTTCCAGGCTCTGCAGACTGTATATTTAAAACCCCCATACAGGACCACATTGTGGGAGACAACCCGCGTAAATAGGCTCTACAGACTGTATATTAAACCCCAAAACAGTGAACCCTTTTATGGTAGACACCCGTGAAAACAGGCTCGCAAAACTTTAATTACTTTTCCCTACAATGACCATATTGTAGTAGGGCACCAGTGTTCACCCGGCCTTTCAACTGTTAAAATTTTCTCCAAAACTGGGGGAACCATTATGGGAGAACCCCCACGTACCCCAGGCCCGAAAACTGTATATTTTCTCCTTTCAGTGGGCCCTTTAGTGGTAGATTTCCCCTGCAGACATATGGGGGATTCTGTGCAGTTACATCCGGGGACCCCCAATTTGACATCTTCTCTGTGATCATTACGTTTCCAATTTTCTTCTACCAGACCTCAGACACTTCCCCGGCCACCCCCTTGTCCCTGCAGAATTTGCAAAAAAAGTATTAAGTATCCTCCTTTTTCTGACCTCCTCCTGCCCCCCACCCCTGTACAAACTTCCCGGGGTGGGGAGGGGGGTAAGGCCCAAAACTGAGAGGCAGAGTCTCCAAGGAGGGTGGGGAGAAACAGATGAAAACCCTGGATTGTTACGGGTATGGCCTGTACCTTCAAATCATTTTACATGTAGGTAGGAAAGGCCCTAGAAGCAGGTTAAGGGAAAAACCCCCAGGTAGGTATGTAGTCCCTATTTAGATAGGTATCTCCAATTTGATAAGTTGGTAGGCCCAAGGAAAGTTGGTGGGTAGGTCCAAGGTGGGTTGGTTGGTATGCCCCAGGTAGGTAAGTAAGTAGGCCCTAGGTAGATAGGTAGGCCCAAGTTAGGTTGGTAGGCACCAAGTAGGTTCATCCCCGTTTTGGTAGGTAGATGGTCCCAATAGAAGGGGCCCCTTGGTAATAGGAGCCCCCAGTAGATAATTTGGCCCCCCTTAATAGGTAGACCCCAGGGAGGTAAGTTTTTAGGGGGCCCCCCGGAGGCTGGTGGCATGTGGGCCCAAGTTATGTAGGTGGTAAACACATTTTCAAAGGGCGTAGGCAAAACAGTCCAAAAGAAAAGTATAATCCAGCATGCCTGGGGGTGAACACAAAAAAGGTGGCTGAAACGTCAAAAACATCCCTTATTAGTAAAAAAGAAAGCAAACTGCTGAAGTGTATGTTGTAGGTGGGCCCCAGTTATGTAGTTGGGCTCCGTGTAGTTAGGGCATCCCATTGGTAGGTTTTAGGTGGGCCCAGTTATTTGGGTGGGCTCTGTGTGTTGGGGGGCCCCATTGGGTTTAGGTGGGCCGCAGTTATGTAGTTGGGTCCCAGTTATGTAGGTGGGCTCAATGTAGTAAGGGACCCCCACTTAGGTAGGTTGTAGGTTGGCCCAAGTTATGTAGTTGGGTCCCAGTTATGTAGGTGGGCTCCGTGTAGTTAGGGGGCCCCCAGTTAGGTAGGTCGAAGTTGGGCCCCAGTTATGTAGTTGGGTCCCAGATATGTAGGTGGGCTCGATGTAGTAAGGGACCCCCCCTTAGGTAGGTTGTAGGTGGGCCGCAGTTATGTAGTTGGGTCCCAGTTATGTAGGTGGGCTCTATGTAGTAAGGGACCCCCTCTTAGGTAGGTTGTAGGTTGGCCCCAATTATGTATTGGGGTTTCCGTTTTAGGTGGGCTCCGTGTAGTTGGGGGTCCCCCTAGTAGGTTGTAGGGGGCCCGAGTTATGTAGTTGGGTCCCAGTTATGTAGTTGGGTCCCAGTTATGTAGATGGGTTCGTTGTAGTTAGGGGGCCCCCAGTTAGGTAGGTTGTAGGTGGGCCCGAGTTATGTAGTTGGGTCCCAGTTATGTAGGTGGGCTACATGTAGTTAGGGGGGCCCCCCTTAGGTAGGTTGTAGGTGGGCCGCGTTTTGTTGTGTCCAGTTTTGTGGGGGGTCCTGTAGTTTGGGGGGCCCCCTTTTTGGGAGGTCGTAAATGGGCCCCTTATGTAGTTGGGTCCCAGTTATGTAGATGGGTTCGTTGTAGTTAGGGGCCCCCAGTTGGTAGGTTTTTAGGTGGGCCCCAGTTTTGTATTGGGTCCCAGTTAAGTAGGGGGGGCTCCTTTTTAGTTAGGGGGCCCCCCCTTGGTAGGTTTGTAGGTGGGCCCAGTTATGTGTTGTGTCCCAGTTATGTAGGTGGGTCCCCTGTGTTAGGGGGGCCCCCGTTGGTAGGTTTAGGGGGGCCCCGTTATGTGTTGGGTCCCCGTTTTGTAATGGGTTTTTTGGGTTGGGGGGGGCCCCCCCCCTTAGGTAGGTTTAGGTGGGTCCCGTTATTGTTGGGGTCCCAGTTATGTATGGGCTCCGGTAGTTAGGGGGCCCCCAGTTAGGTAGGTTGTAGGTGGGCCGCAGTTATGTAGTTGGGTCCCAGTTATGTAGGTGGGCTCCGTGTAGTTAGGCGGCCCCCCGTTAGGTAGGTTGTAGGTGGGCCCCAGTTATTTCGTTGGGTGGCAGTTATGTAGATGGGTTCGTTGTAGTTAGGGGGCCCCCAGTTAGGTAAGGTTGTCGGTGGGCCCCAGTTATGTTGTTAGGTCCCCGTTATGTAGGTGGGCTCCGTGTAGTTAGGGGGCCCCCAGTTAGGTAGGTTGTAGGTGGGCCGCAGTTATGTAGTTGTGTCCCAGTTATGTAGGTGGGCTCCGTGTAGTTAGGGGGCCTCCAGTTAGGTAGGTCGTAGTTGGGCCCCATAACTAAAAGAAAAGAAAAAAATAAACTCACATCTCTCTCAGTTCCCCCGAAGCAAAGAGCAGGAGGCCAGGTTCTCCCTCCGAAGCCCGTAGTGGGCAGCGCGATGATGTGACCAGTGGCCGATGCCCGGTGGGCTTAAGGTGGTGACACTCTGCTCTGCTAAGGCCACACAGTCCCGGGAGTCAAGGGCATTTTTCTCTTGACCTAGAGGCGGGATGCAGTGTAGAGGCCGCTACTAATACTGCTGTTACTACCGCTAGTACTAGTAATACCACTGCTGCTGCTACTAGTGTCTAAAACTGCTCTTACTACTATTAATATCACTTCTGCTAATACTACAAAATATACATCTAATTGCTTATTATGAATAATACCACAGCTGTTGCTACTAGATTACGTCTAATACTGCCCTTACTAGTATTGGAGGGGGGAATATCTCTCCTTGGGGAGAGCCACCAGAATATTGGTTGGTGTGAGGATTTACTCGCCTTTCAGGCCTCACTGACTGTTTTGCATAGTGAAGGCTTCTTCAGCTCTTTTCCCAGAAGCCTTTACTTTATACTAGTAATGCTATTCATATAACTATTACTAGTACAAATACTGCTGCTACTTCTACTACTACTGCTACTATTGCTAATACTAATAGATATACTACTAATACTACCTGCACTACTACTTATACTGCTTCTATAGAAGTAGTAATAGCAGTACTACTGCTATTATTACTGCTGCTACTACTGCTATAACTAGTGCCACTATTAATACTACTATCATTTCTGCTGCTATTACTACTCTTACAATTGCTACTAGTGCTACTACTCCATTATTACTCCCTTTACTACTGTTACTATTACTTATATTACTTTCATTACTGATAGTGCTTCTTCTCCATTATTACTGCCCTTACTACTGTTACTATTATTTATATTACTATAATTACTGCTACTTCTCCATTATTACTGCCCTTACTACTGTTACTATTATTTATATTACTATAATTACTGCTACTACTCCATTATTACTCCCCTTACTACTGTTACTATTACTTATATTACTATCATTATTGCTAGTGCTACTACTTCATTATTACTCCCCTTACTACTGTTCCTATTACTTATATTACTTTCATTATTGCTAGTGCTACTACTCCATTATTACTCCCCTTACTACTGTTACTATTACTTATATTACTTTCATTATTGCTAGTGCTACTACTCCATTATTACTCCCCTTACTACTGTTACTATTACTTATATTACTATCATTACTGCTACTACTCCATTATTACTGCCCTTACTACTGTTACTATTACTTATATTACTATCATTACTGCTAGTGCTACTACTCCATTATTACTCCCCTTACTACTGTTACTATTACTTATATTACTATCATTACCGCTAGTGCTACTACTCCATTATTACTCCCCTTACTACTGTTACTATTACTTATATTACTTTCATTATTGCTAGTGCTACTACTCCATTATTACTGCCCTTACTACTGTTACTATGATTTATATTACTATCATTACTGCTACTACTCCATTATGACTCCCTTTACTACTGTTACTATTACTTATATTACTATCATTACTGCTAGTGCTACTACTTCATTATTACTCCCCTTACTACTGTTACTATTACTTATATTACTACCATTACTGCTAGTGCTACTACCAGTGCTACTAATAATACTGCTACTACTTTTACTTCTGTTACTACTGTTACTGCCACTACTTTCCATTGAAGGCTCTTCAGGTCCAGTTGAGCATCCTGAGTAACGTTGCTCACTGCAACCTGCCTCCATCCAGGACACACCTGAGCCCTCGGCTGATGGTAATCACTAAATATAGCATCAGCTCGTTCTATATTCCCATGTAGAGGTCGGGTTTGATTGTAGCATTAATCAGAGATGATGATGGTGAAATGGAGGGATGGGGTGAAGGTGGAAGAAGAGGCGCAGGTTGGGCCCCTTCTGTCCAATATCGAAGAGGTAGAAGACCAGAAGCCACAGGGTCAGAACGGGAACGTTAGAGACGTTTACCTGAAGGTCCCTGATCCCTGGGTTTTGGCTGTGGATGCACAAGACCCAAGGAGATGCTGAAGGCAAGGAGCCAAACCAAGACTCAGATGTGTGCTGCCCCCTGGACCTTGTGAACCTTCAGGGGCCCCCACTGCTCATGGGCCCCTGAATATCTTTCCTACAAAAAAAAAAAAGAAGAGGGATTCAACTATTGGGTGAGGATTAGGGGAGCAATAATCCAAATCAGTGGGGACCGAATGATTACTGCTTGGGGTCTCCCAGGATAAGAATGGCACTAGCCCTTCAGGCCTGGGGTAGCCTGTTCATGGTCTAAGGAGCTTTCTGGTGAACTCTGGTCATTAGTACAGGGTCAGAAGAGACAGGGATGGGGCTTAGAAATAATGTTCTCAAATACATTGAATCCTTGGAGAGACAGGACGTTGTCTAAGCAAATATTACTGATAACACCTATAGACAAGAGGAACATGAGGGCAGTATAGAGCCAGGAGGAGGAAAGAGAGGACAAGACAGAACCAGGGAGAGGAATATGAGGGCATGACAGAACAAGAGAAAGTAACATGGGGGAATGACAGATTCAAAGAGAGGAACATGAGAATGAGAAAACCCCGGAGGGGGGAAAACGTGAACGAGACAGAACCAGGGGAAGAAGTATGACGAGACGAACCGGGGAGAAGAAAAAAAAGAAGACGAGAAAAAGAACCAGGGAGAAGAACATGAAGACGAGACAGAACCAGGGAGATACACTACGTGGAAATCCCTAAAGAAGCATTTATGCTATCTATCATACATGAAAAAACTTTGAGACTCTCGGTTCACCCAGGTTTGCATACGTTTTTTCAGAAATGTTTTTGTGTGCAGAAAAAAGTTATATTTGGTGTACTTGATTTTAACCTTTTGGGGAAAGGAAGGGGTGCTTCCATTTTGTGTTTCTGTCCCCCCCCAAACCTCCGGCTGTCATAAGAAGGGCCTTGAGGTTGGGGTTTTTTTTTTTTTTCCTCGATAATGGAGGCGGTTTTGACCCAGCGGGAGGCCTGATTTGGTCGATTGAGAGGTAAAGATGGGATAGGACTGCCCGTTTTTGAGACACGTTAAAAGTGGGGCGCTTTAAACATTTTTTGGGATCAAAATGGGTAAACCCGGAGGAGTCTAAAAAGTTTTTTCAAGAACCAGGGAGAAGAACATGAGGGCAAGACAGAACCAGGGAGAAGAACATGAAGACGAGACAGAACCAGGGAGAGGAACATGAGGACGAGACAGAACCAGGAGGAAGAACGTGATGATGAGACAGAACCAGGGAGAAGTACATGAGGGCAAGACACGACCAGGGAGAGGAATATGAAGATGAGACAGAACCAGGGAGAGGAACATGAGGGCAAGACACGACCAGGGAGAGAAATATGAAGACGAGACAGAACCAGGGAGAGGAATATGAGGACAAGACAGAACCAAAGAAAGGAACATGGAGGCATGACAAAACCATGAGGAAGAACGTGCGGATGAGACAGAACCAGGAGGAAGAGCGTGACAATGAGACAGAACCAGGGGGAACACAAGGACGAGACAGAACCAGGGAGAGGAACATGAGGGTGAGACAGAACAATCAGGAGCAACGTGAGGGCAAGACTGAACCAGGGAGAGGAACATGAGGACGAGACAGAGCCAGGAAGAGGAACATGAGGACGAGACAGAACCAGGGAGAGGAACATGAGGGCAAGACTGAACCAGGGAGAGGAACATGAGGACGAGACAGAGCCGGGGGGGAGGAACAGGGAGACGAACAGAACCGGGGGAGAGGAACATGAGGGCGAGACAGAACCAGGGAGAGGAACATGAGGGCATGACAGAGCCAGAGAAAGTAACCTGGGGCATGACAGAGCCAGGAGGAAGAACATGAGGATGTGACAGAACCAGGAGGAAGAACATGAGGATAAGAAAGAACCAGGAGGAGGAACATGAGGGCATGACAGAACCAGAGAGAAATGTGGGCGAGACAAAAACCAGAGAGGGGAACTGAGGCATGACAAAAACCAGGAGGAGGAACGTGATGACGAGACAGAACCAGGAGGAAGAACGTGATGACGAGACAGAACCAGGAAGAGATACATGAGGGCGAGTCAGAACCAGGTAGAGGAACATGAGGGCAATACAGAACCAGAGAGAGGAACATGAGGGCAAGACAGAACCAAAGAAAGGAACATGGGGGCAAGAAAGAACCAAAGAAAGAACATTGGGGCAAAAAAAAAAGGGAAGAACATGAGGCAAACGGGAACCAGGAGGAAATGGGGGCAAAAAGAAAAGAGAGAGGAAATGAGGAAGACAGAAAAGAGAGGAACATGGGGGCAAGAAAGAACCAAAGAAAGAAACATGGAGGTATAACAGAACCAGGAGGAGGAACATGAGGTCGAGCAGAACCGGGGAAAAATGTGATGTAAACCTCCAGGGAAAGTACATAAAGGGGCAAGACATGACCAGGGAGAGGAATATGAAGACGAGACAGAACCAGGGAGAGGAACATGAGGCAAATAGTAGAAACACCAGCTCACCTATAGTGTGAATGAGTCCTCTGAGTAGCTCCTGTGCACAGACCACGCTCCAAGAAGCGCACAATACAACAAAGGAAAGCAAGTCCACGGTAGGCACCAGGAGTAATGCAAACGAGGAGATTTATTTGAGAGAAAAGCTGTAGAAAAAAAAATTTAAAATACAGTGCAATAGCCCGGGATGGGATCAGAGGAGTTGCCCCCGACATGTTTGGGGACACAGCCCCCTTTGACTTAGCAAAATTAATTGAAAGCCAGCCTTAAATAGGTGTCAAAACCCCTTAATCATAAAAACAGAAAACACATGTATAAAACTGACTTACCTGATAGCGGTGCGCAGGAAGCATAATGGCTAAGAACACCTAATTACACGCCCACCCTGTCACGGTGTGCAGGAGATGATGCGCCTCCTCTGTGGGGGGGGTTTTTGGTTCCAAGGACTCTGGGGTGACGCCTCTTCCGGGGGTTTTTTCGGCCAACTGTGTGGGGGTGTAAAAGGTGTTCTTACCATTATCTTCCGGGGGCACCGTATCAGGTAAGTCGTTTTATACAGTTTTTTTGTTTTTAGATTAATGTTTTAGACACACTATTTAAAGGCGGGCCCTTTCAATAATCTTTTCTAAGTCTAAGGGGCTGTGTGCCCAAAAATGTCAGCGGCAACATCTCCTGATTCCTGCCGCATTGCACTGTTTTATATTTTTCTTAACTTTGCTCCCAAAAAACCTTTCCTCATTTGCATTTACTCCTGGTGCCTACCGTGGACTTGCTTTCCTTCAGAGAAACATGAGGGCAAGACAGAACCAAAGACAGCAACATGGAGGCATAACAGAACGAGGAGGAAGAACGTGCGGATGAGACAGAACCAGAAGGAAGGTGAGGATGAGACAGAACCAGGAGAAAGAACGTGACGATGAGACAGAACCAGGGAGAGGAACATGAGGACGAGACAGAACCAGGGAGAGGAACATGAGGACGAGACAGAACCAGGGAGAGGAACATGAGGACGAGACAGAACCAGGGAGAGGAACATGAGGACGAGACAGAACCAGGGAGAGGAACATGAGGGCGAGACAGAACCAGGGAGAGGAACATGAGGACGAGACAGAACCAGGGAGAGGAACATCAGGATGAGACAGAACCCAAAAGGAAAAGGGAAAAACGAACAAGGGGGACAGGACGAGACAGACCAGGGAGGGGGAAATGAGGGGGAAAAAAAAAAAAAAAAAAAAGGGAAACCCGGGGGAAGGGGAAAAAGGGGGAAGACGAACCGGGAAAAAAGAGGAAGAGACAGAACCAGGGAGAGGAACATGAGGACGAAACAGAACCAGAAGAGGCTGAGGACAGACAGAACCCCGGAAAGGGAAATGAGGACAACAAACCCAGGGAGAGGGCATAGGAGAAAACAGAACCAGGAGAGGAACATGAAAAAGAAAACCAGGGAAAAAAATGAGGGGCAAATTTGGAACCAGGAAGAGAACATGGGGGGAGACAGAAAACCAGGGGAAGAACATGAACGGGCAGAACAGGGAAGGGAAAATGAGGGGGAAACGAACCAGGGAGAGGGAAATAGGCGAATAGAACCAGGAAAGGAAAATGAGGAAAAAGAACCAGGGGAAAGGGAAATGATGACGAGACAGAACCAGGGAGGGAAATGGGCGAGAAGAAACCCGGGAGAGGAAACATAGGACGAGACAGAACCCGGAAGAGGAACATGAGAAAAGAACCCCGGGAGGAACATGAGGGCGAACAAACCAGGGAAGGAACATCAGGATGAACCCAAAAGGAGGAAATGAGACGAGACGAACCCGGGGGAAACATAAAGGGGCAGACAAGCCAAAAAAGTAATGGGGGAGACAGAGCCAGGAGAGGGAAAATGAAAAACAGAACCAGGAGAGGGAACATGAGGCAAAAAAACCCAAGGGGAAGGGAACATGAGGGAGACAAAACAAAGAAAGGAAAAAGGGGGGGCAAAAAAGAAACCAGGAGGAAAAGGAGAAGACAAAAACCCGGAGAGGGAAAATGAGGGGACGAGAACAGAAACAGGGGGAGGGGAAAATGAGGCAGACAGAACAAGGAAAGGAAAATGGGGCAAAAGCCGAGAGGAACTTTAGGAGGGAAAAGAACCAGAGGAAAAACATGATAGACGGGAACGGGGGGAAGAAAAAAGGGCAAAACGAACCAGGGAGAAGAACATGAAGACGAGACAGAACCAGGGAGAGGAACATGAGGACGAAACAAACCAGGGGAGAGGAACATAGGACGAAAGAACCAAAGAAGGAAAAATGGGGGAAAACAGAACCCGGGAGAGGAACTAAGAGGATAAACCAAAGGGGGAAAACAAAGGGGGAAAGAACCAGGAGGAGGAACATGAGGCAGACAAACCAGAGAGGAAAAGAGGAGAGACAGAACCAGGAGAGGAAAGAGGCGAATAAACCCAGGAAAATGGGGAAATGAGGGCATGACAGAACTAAGGAGAGGAACATGAGGACGAGACAGAACCAGGGAGAGGAACATGAGGACGAGACAGAACCAGGGAGAGGAACATGAGGGCGAGACAGAACCAGGGAGAGGCAAAGGGAAACAGAACCAGGGGGGAAGGAACAAGATGAAAGAACCAGGGGGGAAGGGAACTGAGGACGAGACGAACCAGGGAGGGGAAAATGAGGTGAGACGAACCGGGGAAGATGAGAGAACAAAACCCAAAGGGTAGAGGAACATGAGGACGAGACAGAACCAGGGAGAGGAACATGAGGACGAGACAGAACCAGGGAGAGGAACATGAGGACGAGACAGAACCAGGGAGAGGAACATGAGGACGAGACAGAACCAGGGAGAGGAACATGAGGGCAAGACAGAACCAAGAGGACTAGATGAATACAAACTACTGTTCCCTGTTATCAGCCATTTCAGGCTGGGGAGGGGATGACCAGGGTTGGTTGTGCAATCTGTGCATCTGCTCATAGAGATAGGGGGCGCTCCATGCTGACCTATTTTAGAACAAAAGGCCCATATCTTGTTTTCAAAATGGGCCCTCCGCTGTCTGTCTGAACACAATTTATTGTTCCCCCATTTCTGGCTGGGGAGGGTCGCTTTGGGCAGGTGGATAGACTCTATTGCTCCCTGTTATCAGCCATTTGAGGCATGGGAGAGGCTGACTGTGGTGTTCCTCCATTGGATGAGGCAGATTCCTCCTTGCCCCCCATCTTCCTTACTTCATGTCACAAATCTCATGTACTCCTCTTATAACGCTCCAGCACTATTATAAGTGGAATACCCTGGATGGTTCTGCAGAGCATTTCAGGCCCCTGCTCATATACATCTTAACAACCGTCCCGTGATCCCGCTGACTCTTGACCGGCCATTATCACCTGGTGCGGAGCGTGAGGGGTTAATGCGACATTGTGCTGAGGCAGCTGATGCTTCTCTGCCGTAGTAAAGTTGCTGCATGTGCAGAACAGACGCGTCTCTCCGCGGCGCTGGATACATAGGACGGCGGCCCCTCGGGCAGGGACACGGCGCTCGCTCCGCTGCTCCAAATGTTTTCTCTCTTGCATTGTCATTTTATCTCTGTTCGAGCTCATTCATGTAGAACGCGATGATCTCCCCCAACGCACGGAAAATCCTAACAATCGGGAAATGTCGCAGCCGTGGAATTCAACGCCATGTCTGATGTGTGAGAAAAATCTCTCTGCAGCGCTCTATGCAAGACAATCATTCTCCTCAGGACAGAACTTAACATCACAAATACTCATCTCAACTATACATTATCATATCTATTCTCCAGTCACATCCAGATCTGCATTCACCATTCTGCTGCTTTCCTGTTACCTCTCAGGCTGCAGAATCTAGCATTGGTGCTTTGTACTTTGTCAGCACCAATCTTAGGTTACATCGTATATTACATTCCAATCACATCACGATCTGCATTCAATAGACTGCTGCTTTCCTGTTAACGCTCAGGCTGCAAAATCTCACATTGATGCCTCCTATAGTGTCAGTACTGACCATGAGTTACATTATATCCTATAATCCAGTCACATTCAGATCTGCATTCAACATTCTGCTGCTTTCCTGTTATCTCTCAGGCTGCAGACTCTCACATTGATGCCTCCTACAGTGTCAGTACTGACCATGAGTTACATTATATCCTATACTCCAGTCACATTCAGATCTGCATTTAACATTCTGCGGCTTTCCTGTTACCTCTCAGGCTGCAGACTCTCACATTGATGCCTCCTACAGTGTCAGTACTGACCATGAGTTACATTATATCCTGTACTCCAGTCACATTCAGATCTGCATTCAACATTCTGCTGCTTTTCTGTTACCTCTCAGGCTGCAGAATCTAGCATTAGTGCTTCTTACTTTGTCAGCACCAATCTTAAGTTACATCATATATTATATTCCAGTCACATTCAGATCTGCATTCAATAATCTGCTGCCTTCCTGTTACCTCTAAGCTTGCAAAATCATACATTGATGCCTCCTATAGTGTTAGTACTGACCATGAGTTACATTATATCTTATACTCCAGTCACATTCAGATCTGCATTTAACATTCTGCTGCTTTCCTGTTACCTCTCAGGCTGTAGAATCTTACATTGATGCCTCCTATAGTGTCAGTACTGACCATGAGTTACATTATATCCTGTACTCTAGTCACATTCAGATCTGCATTGAAGATTCTCCTGACTTCCTGTTACCTCTCAGGCTGCAGAATCTCACATTGATGCCACCTACAGTGTCAGTACTGACCATGAGTTACATTATATCCTGTACTCCAGTCACATTCAGATCTGCATTCTGCTTCTTTCCTGTTACCTCTCAGGCTGCAGAATCTCACATTGATGCCACCTACAGTGTCAGTACTGAACATGAGTTACAGTATAACCTATACTCCGGTCACATTCAGATCTGCATTGAAAATTCTACTGCCTTAATGTTACCTATCAGGCTGCAGAATCTCACATTGATGCCACCTACAGTGTCAATACTGACCATGAGTTACATTATATCCTGTACTCCAGTCACATTCAGATCTGCATTCAGCATTCTGCTGCTTTCCTGTTACCTCTCAGACTGCAGAATCTAACATTGATGTCACCTACAGTGTCAGTACTGACCATGAGTTACATTGTATCTTATACTCCAGTCACATTCAGATCTGCATTCAGCATTCTGCTGCTTTCCTGTTACCTCTCGGGCTGCAGAATCTCATATTGATGCCTCCTATAGTGTAAGTACTAACCATGAGTTACATTATATCCATTATAATTATATCCATTATATACATTATATTCCAGTCACATTCAGATCTGCATTCAATAGTCTGCTGCTTTCCTGTTACCTCTCAGGCTGCAGAATCTCACATTGATGCCTCCTATAGTGTTAGTACTGACCATGAGTTACATTATATTCTATACTCCGGTCACATTCAGATCTGCATTCAACATTCTGCTGCCTTCCTGTTACCTCTCAGCATCTAACATTGCTGCTGTGTACTTTGTCAGTACAAATCTTAAGTTACATTGTATCTTTATGCTACAATCACATCCAGATCTGCATTCAATAATCCGCTGCTTTCCTGTTACCTCTCAGGCTGTAGAATCCAGCATTAATGCCTCCTACAGTGTCAGTACTGACCATGAGTTACATTATATACTATACTCCAGTTACATTCAGATCTGCATTGAACATTCTACTGAATTAATGTTACCTCTCAGGCTGCAGAATCCAGCATTGATGCCTCCTACAGTGTTAGTACTGTCCATGAGTTACATTATATCCTATACTCCATTCCCATTCAGATCTGCATTCACCATTCTGCTGCCTTCCTGTTACCTCTCAGGTTGCATAATCTAACATTGTTATGTTAGAGAATTATTGGGCTAGGTTTCTTTTTATTAATGTTCCAATTTTCTACATAGAACAAGTTGTGGCTTTCGGTTTAGTTGTCTGCTGGAGCATTTCACCATCCTGTTCTCCCATTGGCACATTTAGTTCCTCTAATCTACAGCGACTGATAAAAATATTGATGAAACTGCTTTTGCCAGGCCCTGTTAGGACAGCACAGTGAGCTAAGCTAAACATAGGATAAAGGTCATTTTTGGCTAACAAATTATACGCTTGCGCAGAAGTATATTAGTCGAGTGTCCAATCACAATACGATTTATGACAAGATGTGTGACTTACTGTTGATGATCTAATGATAATGTATTGAATATTTTAGCATGTATAAAACTTGTATGCATTAGTTATAAAGGCTGAAATTGCTTTGATAACCCACTCACATCAGATGTAAATGTTTGCCGGCATATACGCACTTTTATATAGTTTGGATACCGCACAACAAGACGTTGTGGATTTATAAGGGCGACAAAAGCTGCTTTGTACTTTGTCAGTACCAACCTTGATTTACATAATATCTTATACTCCAATCACATACAGATCTTCATTCAACATTCTGCTGTCTTCCTGTTAGCTCTTAGATGGTCAGGTCTAACATTGTTGTCTCTTACTTTGTGAGAATTGACCTTCAGTTACATTATATCTTATACCCCAGTCACAGTCAGATCTCCTTTCAACATTCTGCTGCTATCCTGTTAGCTCTCAGGCCACAAGATCTAACATTGATGCCTCATATGAAGTCAGTACTGACATTGAGTTACATCAAATGTTATACTCCAGTTACATCCAGATCTTCATTCAATATTCTGCTGGTTTCTTGTTACCTTTCAGGCTGCCAGATCTAATACTGATTCCTCCTGCTTTGCCAGTACTGTCCTTAAATTACATCACATTATGTACTCCAGTCACATCAAAATCTGCATTTACAATCTGCAGCTTTCCTGTTACCTTTTAGGCTGCAAGATACCACACTGTTGTTTCCTACTATTTTAGTACTGCCCTTGAGTTTTATCATGTCTTATACTCCAGTCACATCTAGATTTGCATTCAACATTCTGCTGGCTTCCTGTTACCTCTCAGGCTGCAGAATATAAGTTTGCTGCTCCTTACTGTGTTAGAACTGATGGCAAATTACATCATATCTTATACTCCAGTCACATTTAGATCTGTATTCAACATTTTGCTAGTTTCCTGTTACCTCTCAGGCTACCATATCTAACATTCTGCCTCCTATTTTGTAAGTACCTAGATCACTGTAAAATGAAACAAGGAGCAGAGAGAAGCGCACCTCGTGCACATAAACTTTTGTATGAAGTTTAAAAATTCTGGTGTATTAGTCTCTCACCTGGACGAGTTGTGCGAGGTAAATGGCACAACTCATATAAGCGTTTGTAGCAAATTGACGATCCCCGAGGATCAAAGCCGAGCAGCCAAACTCCAAGTCAGGTCGGTAAGCCCTCCACAGATTCTCGGTGGTCTCCGGCAGCAATAGATAATCACTGTGTTTTCACTCCTCACCATAGGCAAGCAGGAAAACTCAGTAGAAAACTTGGTGTAGCGCTCAGGCGATGGGTAGAATAAAATAAAATAAAATAAGGGACGAGACACTAGGCATCTAGCCAATTAATATGTCTCTTTAATGTCCAAATTAAAAGCAGAACAGCAAGACGCGTTTCCCGAGGATCTACCTCGCTTCATCAGTTGCATTAGCTGAGCCTTTTATCTGATGATAATGTGTTTGATTATATGTAAAAAAATTTTTTTGCAAAATAAGTTCTAGGCCTTCCAATAAAAATGTTTTAAAACTATTACTTAAATTTGCATCAAGATCCAAAAATTTTTTAACTGCATCTATACCCTGAGCATGTCCAATGTTCGAATAAAGAGCTGTTACATCGAGTGTCAGAAACAAGTAGTCTTTCTCCCATTTAAAACCAACTAAGTGCCTTAAAATATCGTCAGAATCTTTCAAATAACTTCTAAGATTTTTTACCAAAGGTTGGAGATAGATGTCCACATAATGTGACAAATTAGACAATGTGGAATTTACACCAGACACAATAGGTCTCCCCGGAGGTTTTTTCTCATCCTTGTGTATTTTAGGTAAAAAATAAAAGTGTGGTGTGGATGGTGATTTAATCCTTAGAAATTTAAACTCATCCTTCGTGATTATTCTCTCGTTCAGGGCTCTGTTTAGAAACTCATCAAACACTTTTATTAGTTCATCGTGAACTATAGGGGGTGATTCTTCATAATAATTCTCGTCTTTCAAGATTCTTAGTGCCTCATTATTATAATCTGATAGGTTCAGGATGACAATACTCCCACCTTTATCTGCATTTCTAATAGCAATATTTTTATTTTTAGCTAATCCTTCTAAAGCTGATTTTTCTTGCTTGGTTAAATTACATTTCTTAGGGAGTTTGCTCTTGATTTTTCGGAAATCCTCTGATACTAAGTCAAAGAATACAGAGATATGGTTCCCCTGTGCAAACAAAGGGTAAAAGTTGGATTTACTTTTAACCTTGATCTCTCTTTTCTCAAGTTCCTCTGTGTCAGTATTTGTAGCAGTTTTAGGTGGATCTGTCTTTTTATTTAGAAAATATCTTTGTAGAGTTAATTTACGAATAAAGACGTGTAAATCTTTATAAACTGTAAACGGATCTAAAGAGGAATCTGGGCAGAAGTTCATGCCTTTCTGTAATATTTTATTCTCAATCTCTGAGAGGTCGTAATCCGACAGATTGTAAATTTTCACTAGATTTTTCGTTTTATTTTTTGTTATTTTATTTTTTGTTATTTTAGATTGGGAAATACTCTTCCTGGCGTATCTGAGTTGTCTGAAACGGAGGGAGTTCTTTTTCCTGCTTGCGATTCCCCTCGCCCCCCTTCTGTTGATAATTTTCTTTTTCTGTTTGATATATCTAATTTCATTACCAGGGGTTGCTCTGTCGTGTGATGAACATTCAAAATGGGGTTCAATTCTAAAAAAGAAGACTGATGGGAGGTGCTTGCACCTATGTTCACTTTTAGAGGCGGTAATTTACTATTAATCTTTGTGGAATTTAGATTCCTAAGTTGTTCAATAGTATTTGTATCCAAAATCCCGAGGAGGTAGATCCTCGGGAAACGCGTCTTGCTGTTCTGCTTTTAATTTGGACATTAAAGAGAGATATTAAAGGAGTTGTCTCATTACGAGCTTTCAGCCTGTCAGTGTCCCTGGTAAGTTGAACTGAGGGGCGTGCTTCTTGGTCTGTCTGTTCTGCTCCCTCTCCCCCCTCCCATCAGCACACAGGCAGCTACGTAACTTCTCTCGGGGGGGGGGGAGGGGGTTTGCTGCCAGAGTTCACCCTGTGTGTGCCTGCCTAGGTCTGTTGCAGGAGAGGGCTGATCTATGAGTGTGAAGTGGTGTGCTAATAGAGCAGAGAGGATGCAAGTGTTCCTATATCCCCTGCTTAGCTTACAAGTCTCCACATCTCCAGCAACAACAAGGGCAGTGTTACTATACTCAGGATGTCTCACTAATACAGGAGAACATAAAGTATTCACATGCCCCCTGATCTGTATAGTATTAGTATAGTCACAGTTCCAAAGACATATCATGATTATAGTAACAGACAGGGTCACTGCTGTCACATCTATCTGTGTAGAGAGCAGGAGGAAGCAGGCACACACAGGGTTAATCCAGGCAGCTCGGACACAGACGCCAGAGTCCTCCCTCCCCCCTCCCTCCACTACAGAAGCATTCTGTGCGGGAGGGGCTCTCTGCTCCGACCTGTCTTCAAAGGTGATGAGTCATTCAGACCTGACAGCCAGTAAGATAAGGATCAACAGGTCGGCTGCTATAGAGATTTGAGGAGCTGATGTAGTAATACTAACAGGGCTAGCTCAAAATCAGTAGAACATTTGTAATGAACATATATTGCAAAGCTGCTTGTTTTTTAAAGATCTTTAAATTAAAACCCAATCATTGTAGCGAGACAACCCCTTTAATTGGCTAGATGCCTAGTGTCTCGTCCCTTATTTTATTTTATTTTATTCTACCCATCGCCTGAGCGCTACACCAAGTTTTCTACTGAGTTTTCCTGCTTGCCTATGGTGAGGAGTGAAAACACAGTGATTATCTATTTTGTAAGTACCGACCTTTAGTAACATAAAATGTTATACTCCAGTCACATTCAGATCTGCCTTCAACATTCTTCTGGTTTCCTGTTAGTTCTCAGGCTGCCAGATTTAATATTTATGTCTCCTACTGTGTCGGTAACGACCTTGAGTTATATCATATCTTATACTCCAATCACATCCAGATCTGCATTCAACATTCTGCTTGTTTCTTGTTACCTCTCTGGCCACATGATCTAATATTCTGTAATTATGTGACCCGAAAGGTAATGGGAAATCAGCAGTATTCTGTTGGTACTTACCTTGAGTTGCTTCATATACTCCAGTCACATTCAGATCTGCATTCAACATTCTGCTGGTTTCCTGTTAGCTCTCAGGCTGCAGGATATAAGTGTGCTGCTTTATACTGTGTTAGTACTAACCGTGAATTACATTATATCTTATATTCCAGTCACATTTAAATCTCTATTCAACATTATGCTGGTTTCCTGTTAGCTCTCAGGCTGTAGGATATAACTGTGCTGCCTTGTACTGTGTTAGTACTAATCGTGAATTACATTATATCTTATACTCCAGTCGCATTTAAATCTGCATTCAACATTCTGCTGGTTTCCTGTTAGCTCTCAGGCTGCAGGATCTAACACTGATGCCTCCTGCTTTGTCAGCGCTGACCATGATTTTCATCATATCTTATACTTCAGTCACATCCAGATCTACATTCAAGAGTCTGCTGCTTTCCTGTTACCTCTCAGACTGCTTGATATCCCATTGTCAGTACTTACTATGTCTTACACTCCAGTCATATTTAGATCTGCATTCAACATTCTGCTGGCCTTCTGTTAGCTCTCAGTCTGCAGGGTATAACTTTGCTACCTCCTATTGTGTTAGTACTGAGCTTGAGTTATATGATATCATATAATTCACATCCAACACTGCGCAACATTTTCTGTTGGTTTCCTGTTATTGCTCAGGCTTACATTCTGCTGACTTCCTGTTAGCTCTCAGGGTGCTGAATCTAACGCTGCTCCCTGCTACTGTGTCAGCACTGACCATAAGTAACATCATGTCTCATACTCTGTACATATACAAATCTGCGTTATATTTTCTGCAGGCTTCCTGTTAGCTCTCAGGATGCTGAATCTAACACTGCTCCCTGCTACTGTGTCAGCACTGACCATAAGTAACATCATGTCTTATACTCTATACATATCCAAGTCTGCATTATATTTTCTGCAGGTTTCCTGTTACCTCTCTGGATGCTGAATCTAAGGCTATGTCCACACTGCCTACATAGCCTAACACTGCTGCCTGCTACTGTGTCAGCACTGACCATAAGTAACATCATGTGTTATATTCTATACATATCCAAATCTGTGTTACATCATCTGCTGGTTTCCTGTTACCTCTCAGGCTGTAGGATGTAACATTTCTGCCTCCTACTGTGTTAATATTTACCAGGAGCTCATTCTGCTGCCTTCCTGTTAGCTCTCAGGCAGGTGAATGTAACACTGCTCCCTGTTATTCTGTGTGTCAGCACTAACCATGAGTAACATCATGACTTATACTCCACAGACCTGCATTCAATTTTCTACTGGTTCCTGTTAGCTCTCAGGCTGCAAGCTATCACATTGCTCCCTTCTTCAGTGCTGCCCATGAGTAACCTCATGACTTGTACTCCATCAACACTGACATTGTGACTTCCTACTGTTTCAGTGTTTGTATCACATTATGTCTTATACTATGTATATACAGTATATTTCATATCTCACTGTCCCGCTTACCAGTTTAGTATCAGCATAACGATGCTGTGGTACAAGGTGGGAGATATTGGAAAGAAAGACACTACATCTCCCACAATGCAATGTAACAGCGGAGTGTGGGATCAGTACTGTGTCAACAGATTCCACGTTGTATCCGGTATTCGTGAGTGCAGATTTGGATGTAACTAGAGCAGGCGGTGGGGAGAGTTATAACTTGTGACCTTGGCTTTTCCTTGTGTTTATTAGATTGTGATTACAGAACATAAAGTGAGACATGTGGGGACAAGTAAAGTGCACGGTACAGGAAATACTCCTCAGTGACAGCTTCCTACAGTGAGGTCTCGGTCCTTGCTGGTCTGCACCCCGATATCCAGCATGCACCCTATAATGCTACCGACTGTGACTGATCATCCAATAAGGCAATGGGAGAACCATCCCCCGCACAGTGGGCTCCCCTCGCCCATCAGGGGCACGGTATGAGAAGGTGCATTAGTGCATATTCATACACAACAGATTTTTCGGTCCTGAATGGGGTCTGTGGTATTCCCTGCACCTCCGGCACACACAGACCGTTCACGTGTGCAAACCTGCCCTGTGTGAATTCACCCTTCAAGGAACTGTAACAATCAGCTGTGCTTCCTGGCCGCCTCTTCCATGGACCACCCATGCCACCCGTAAGGACCCCGACAACAGTGCATAGTCCCAATGGCTCCAATGCCGCCATAATAGGGTAATGGAGAAGAGTGTAAGGAGTCACAGAGTGGAGTAGACGTGTGCTATGGTCCCAGATCTGTAAGAAGATTGTGGCCTCTAGAGAAGGGACTAGGGGGGTGTCCTCCTCCATCGTATCCATATAGAGGGGTACACTCTGTGGCCTCCATGGAGGAGGAGGTGCAGGTGACTGGGGGATGTACTCCTCCATTGTATCTATGTAGAGGGGGTACATTCTGTGGCCTCCATGGAGGAGTTAGTGCAGGTGACGCGGGGTGGGGTGTCCTCCTCTACTAAATTTGTGCAGGAAAATTAAGGTGACTATGGGGTGTTCTCCTCCATTGTATATGTATAGAGGTGAAACACCCTGTGGCCTCCATGGAGGAGGAAGTTCAAGTGACTGGGTGGTGTCCTCCTCCATTGTATCTGTATAGAGGTGAAACGCCCCTACCTCCATTGGAAGGAAGTCTCAAGTGACTAGGAATGTCCTCCTCCATTGTATCTGTATATAGGGCGTTCACCTCGCAACCTCCATTGAGAAGGAAGCTCAGGTGACTAGGAATGTCCTTCTCCATTGTATATGTATAGAGGTGGAAGCTCAGGTCACTGGGGGGTGTCCTCCTCCATTGTATATATATAGAGGTGGAAGCTCAGGTGACTGGGGGGTGTCCTCCTCCATTGTATATGTATAGAGGTGGAAGCTCAGGTAACTGGGGGGTGTCCTCCTCCAGTGTATATGTATAGAGGTGGAAGCTCAGGTAACTGGGGGGTGTCCACCTCCATTGTAACTGTATATGGGGTGTACACTGCGCAGCCTCCATGGAGAAGGCAGCTCAGGCGACGGGGGGGTGTCCTCCTCTATTGTATCTGTATAGAGGTGGAAGCTCAGGTGACTGGGGGGTGTCCTCCTCTATTGTATCTGTATAGAGGTGGAAGCTCAGGTGACTGGGGGTGTCCTCCTCCATTGTATATGTATAGAGGTGGAAGCTCAGGTGACTGGGGGGTGTCCTCCTCCATTGTATATGAATAGAGGAAGAAGTTCAAGTGACTGGGGGGGTGTCCTCCTCCATTGTATATGTATAGAGGTGGAAGCTCAGGTGACTGGGGGGTGTCCTCCTCCATTGTATATGTATAGAGGTGGAAGCTCAGGTGACTGGGGGGTGTCCTCCTCCATTGTATATAAATAGAGGTGGAAGCTCAGGTGATTGGGGGTGTCCTTCTCCATTGTACCTGTATAGAGGGTGTACACCCCGCACCCTCCATGCCTACAGGGTCATCGGTGGTGCAGGAGGAAGCTCAGGTGATTGTTGCATTGGGGTGTACGGTGGCGCTTTCCTGATTCGATGTCCCCTTATTGCTGTTTTTGTAAATTCCTGCAGAAAGTAACCTGTCTATACCCAGTGCTAGCTAGGACCCCTTTCCCCAATGTTCCCTCATGGCCGTCCTGCTACCTCAGCGTCCACCTCCTCCTTCCACCGCGCATGCGTCCTGCTATGTGGAGGAGGCAATGTTGTTGCTGCTCTTCAGTGCACATTGAGGAGGTCGGCGGCTGCACAGCCCGGTGCCCGTCAGTCGTTAGTCAAGGAGTGGCCGCTCTAGCAGACATGGCACGGGCCGACTCTCCAGAATCTAGGCCACAGCAGGTCAGAGGAAGGAAGACGTGAACCTATTATTCCGGTCGCCTCTCCAGGATTGTTTTTGGCTCTGGGGAGTCTTTCCCGCGCAGGCGCCTCTGCCTCCATCATACAGGAGACGGCGCTGTTAGGGGGGGCACCACCAGCTCGGAGGACTCCCCTGGTGCAAAGTCAAGGCTGCAGCAGGTACTTCTCCTCGTTGCGGTTTTCGGAGTCGGGTGACGGGCTGGAGTTGGGGCAGGAGGGCGTCTGACAAGCCTTACACAGGATGAGGAAGAGGACCAGGATCAGCAACGCAATCACACAGTTGAAGGAGATGGCCACCACCGCGCCGGTCGACAGCCCTGACCCCATCGCAGGTCCGACGCGGAAGAGACTGGTGGCCCGGACCGACGGAGCAGCTCTACCACAATACCGCCATATGGTGCAGCTGGGCCAGTGCTGGTCTACACCCCCTACAACGCCATCGTGGATTCTTCCATCCAAAGCTGCTCAACGGGGACCCACATGACAAGTGCGAGGATCTACCACAGGGACCGTCCCAGGAACCTGCTCAGAGTCGCTTCAGCAGCTCCGGATCTGCAAAAGAGAGATTGATAAGGGCTTCAAGTATCACAAATGACCTTCTACTAGACCCACAATGGACCCAATAGATCTCAGTCCAGGCTGTTTAGCTCACAGAGCATTGTCCAGACTATATACAATTGAACTAGCTATGTACAATGTATCAGTCTGGACTCTAAGCTGTTTAGCTCACAGAGCATTGTCTAGACTATATATAATTGTTTCCACTATTCACTCGACAGATAGCATTGTCAATGTATCAGTATGACTCAGATTGTTCAGCTCACAGAGCATTGTCCAGACTATATACAATTGAACTAGCTATGTACAATGTATCAGTCTGGGGTCCAGATTGTTTATCTCACAGAGCATTGTCTAGACTATATATAACTGTATCCACTTCTCAGTTGAGAGCAGGACGAACTGTGCACAATGTATCAGTCTGAAGTCCAGGTTGTGCAGCTCACAGAGCATTGTCTGTACTGGATACAATGGTATTTCTTCTCAGCTGAGAGCAGGACTAGCTATGTACAATGTATCAGGCTGGGGTCCAGGCTGTTTAGCTCACAGAGCATTGTCTGTACTGGACACAATTGTATTTCTTCTCAGCTGAGGGCAGGACTAGTTATGTACAATGTATCAGTCTGGACTCTAAGCTGTTTAGCTCAGAGAGCATTGTCCAGACTGGATACAATTGTATTTCTTCTCAGCTGAGAGCAGGACTAGCTATGTACAATGTATCAGTCTGGAGTCCAGGCTGTGCGCTCACAGAGCATTGTCCAGACTGGATACAATGGTATAAAGATCAGGACAACCTATGTACAATGTATCAGTCTGGAGTCCAGGCTGTTTAGCTCACAGAGCATTGTCTGTACTGGAACAATTGTATTTTTCTCAGCTGAGGCAGGACTAGTATGTCTAATGATTTGCCTCCCCCAACCGCCATGTGGTTTTTTCATCCAAAGTGCTCCGGGGGACCCACATGAAAAGGCGGGATCTACCACGGGACCGTCCAGGAAACCTGCTAGAGTCGCTTCAGCGTGGATCTGCAAAAGAGAGATGAAAAAGGGGTTCAATTTACCCAAAAGGGCCTTCTACTAGACCAAAGGACCAATAGATTCAGTGGCTTTTTAGTAAGGCATTTTTCCAAACATTACAATTGAACTTTTTGGCTTGTACAATGTATCAGTCTGGACTCAACTGTTTAGCTCACGGGAGCAATTGTCTCCATTAATTTTTTCCCCATTCCCAAAATGTTGAGGAAAAAAAAGCCAAAAGGGGTTAGGTCGGGGGGTTGTTAATTTTAAAAAAATTTTGGGGGTATTTTTAAAAACTTTGGATTTTTTGGTGCGACCCAATTAGTCCCTCCCGTAGGCCCCGGGGGTGCAAGCAGAAAAAAAGGGGGGTTTTTCGGGGGGGGGTTTCCCCGGATAATGATTTCAAATGGGGCCCCCCAGTTTGGAAAAAACCCCTTTGCCCTTTAGTTAAAAATGCAGATGGGATTGTATTTCCAAAAGGGGGGGCAGTTTGACCCCCGTGGACTAATGAGTGTAACATCCATATAGTGTAGGTAACTGAGGGGCTGCCAGCTCAATGTCATGGGCAGGAGGGCGTCCTATGCCCCCGCAGCCACTGCTGCCCCCTTGTTACAATAGCTCTGCTTGCTGTCAGTGAATATGAACCATCGTGTCTATAGCAAGAGGCTGAGGAGCTGGTTCTGAGCCAGGACGTCTCACAGCTGAGGGTTTGGTACAATCGTATGTGAGGTAAATGACACTGGGGGGGGGCGCACACTTACCCCCTCATCTGCCTGAGCTGGCAGGAGGGTGACCGACCATGGGGGGAGGGGTGTAAACTGCAGGGATTGCCATAGGGGTCCTCAGACAGGCGCTGCTATGACCCCCGAACTTATCTGGATTCACTGGAATCAATGGGAAAGGGTGAGACGTCAGTGCCCCAATGGTGGAGGGAGCGGAACTCCCATCATCCTCCATCCGGAGGGGACGAAGGGGTTACAGGACCATTGTCAGCAGAGCCGCTCCCCGGACGCCTCAGACATTATAGATCAGCGCTAAAAGGGTTTCACAAAGAACCGCCCCCCCCCCATCAATTATACCCGGGTTATAACGAGTCAGGGCTGCAGAGCATTACTACTCACTGACCAGCTAATGTGTATGGGGGAGACGGACTTTACCACAGTGGTGGGGGGGGATAACACTGCTGGACAGAGGAGTCTGGAGAGGGGACAGAGGAGTCTGGAGGAGAACAAAGGAGTCTGGAGGAGAACAAAGGAGTCTGGAGGAGAACAAAGGAGTCTGGAGGGGAACAAAGGAGTCTGGAGGAGGACAGAGGGGTCTGGAGGACAGAGGGGTCTGGAGGTACAGAGGAGTCTGGAGGAGGAAGAGGGGTCTGGGAGACAGAGGAGTCTGGGGGAGATAGAGGGGTCTGGGGGAGATAGAGGGGTCTGGGGGAGATAGAGGAGTCTGGAGGAGGAAGAGGAGTCTGGAGCGGACAGAGGGGTCTGGAGGACACAAAGGAGTCTGGAGGAGACAGAGGAGGAGGAGGGTCTGGAGGTGGACAGAGGAGTCTGGAGGAGAACAGAGGAGTCTGGAGGGGATAGAGGAGTCTGGAGGGGACAGAGGAGTCTGGAGGGAGGAACAGAGGAGTCTGGAGGGGGGAACAGAGGGACTGGTGGGAACAGAGGGAGTCTGGAGGGATAGAGAAGTCTGGAGGAGGATAGAGGAGTCTGGAGGAGGACAGAGGGGTCTGGAGGGAGGTACTAGAGGAGCTATGGAGGGGACAGAGGGGTCTGGAGGGAGGACAGAGGAGTATGGAGGGGGACAGAGGAGTCTGGAGGAGACAGAGGGAGTCTGGAGGAGACAGAGGGTCTGGAGGAGGACGAGGGGTCTGGAGGAGGACAGAGGAGTCTGGAGGAGATAGAGGAGTCTGGAGGAGCAGAGGAGTCTGGGGGGATAGAGGAGTCTGGGGGGGATAGAGGAGTCTGGAGGGGACAGAGGAGTCTGGAGGAGACAGAGGAGTCTGGAGGGGACAGAGGGTCTGGAGGGGACAGAGGGGTCTGGAGGGGACAGAGGGGGTCTGGAGAGGAGACAGAGGGGTCTGGGGAGACAGAGGGAGTCTGGGGGAGGACAGAGGAGTCTGAGGGAGACGGTAAGGGGTCTGGAGGGAGATGAGGGGTCTGGAGGGAGACAGAGGAGTCTGGAGGAGACAGAGGAGTCTGGAGGAGACAGAGGAGTCTGGAGGAGACAGAGGAGTCTGGAGGGGATGAGGAGTCTGGAGGGGACAGAGGGTTGTGGAGGGGGAAAGAGGGTTGTGGAGGGGGAACAGAGGCGTCTGGAGGGGGACAGAGGGTTGGGGGGATGAGGAGTCTGGGGGACAGAGGAGTCTGGAGGGGGACAGTAGGGCGTCTGGAGGAGACAGAGGAGTCTGGAGGGGATAGAAGGGTACTGGAGGAGACAGAGGAGTCTGGAGGAAAGAAGGAATATGATGGAAACCTTTACATATGTTACACCAGAGAAAAACTAAACATAAGATCACAAGGGGCACAATCTGGGATTTGTTGGAGGAAGATCAGAAGCTATGACTTTCCTGTAGATGTTTGGAACAATCTCCCATCAGACGTGGTTGGAAGATTAACATCACGGGACGATCCCCTGCCTGGGACACGTATGTGCAGGGGGCGTCTGTTATAGGAAACATGCACCAACAGGAGCGGGGGAGGCTTAATCCAATCAGGATTTTGGGGGCTTTCATAATATTTGCCAGTGGTGAGAAAGTGAGATATGTTCCTCTTGCTTGGGGCGATGTTATACAGAGGGACCATCCGCTGAGCCCCCTTCTAGTAGCAGTCCAGGGTCAATGGACACACGGCCGGGTCTAACAATCGCCCCTATATGTCCCCAGCCAAAAAGTGGGGGGGGGGCGCCCTGCTGGTCACAGAATGACAACGCGCCCCCCATCTCATGAGACATTTCCAGTGTCCGAAATGTGCGGAGACTCAGACTCAGCAACGTCCAAGGTAAAGGCTGTGACGCTGTGCGGGGCCCCTGGAGGCCCAAGATGGGAGCCTAGAGGGGCCCATGTTACAGATCAGGGCAGGGGCCTAAAAGGAAGGGGAAGGGTCATTCTCCCCAATGCAGAGTCTGGATCTTGTTTTGCCCGTTGTTATAGGATTGTTACCATTAGGAGACATTGTTGTTATTTTTTTTACTATTATTATGGGGTTTTGGATTCTTGTCATACATTGTTACAAGGTTATTATTATAATTATAATATATTATTACATTATTATTGTATTATTATTATTATCAACTAGTTTTCTATGCTAATTGTATTACTGCATTATTATTATCATTTGTATACACAGCATCATTTTTATTAATTATTTAATATTTTCTAGTTTTCCTTTGTTATTATGATACCTGGTTGCATGATAATGATTATTACTACCACACTGCACTGTAATATTAGGATATATTGTTGCTATTCTTACACATTGTAATGTTATTTTTAGGACTGTTATATGGTTATCACTTTAATTATTATAACACCTTTTATTAGAATTTACTAAGGACATTTTGATATATTGTTGCATTGTTATTATACATTCTAATATTGTCTTCATTATTATTATATTATCATTATTATGCAGTTTTCCATTGTTGCTGTGACACTTTATTGCATTATTGTTGCTATCACTATTTTATAACAAATTGCATTAGTATTACTTTAATGAGGCATTGTTCATACTATGATTACTATTGTTAGTGTTACTATTATTTTGATGCAGCTTTCATTGTTCTTATGATACTTTGTTGCATTGTTATCACACATGGTATCAGTATTCCTATAATGATACATTGTTATCACACGGGCTATTAGTGTGATATTCTGTTGCATTGTGAAAATATTAATATTTAGCAAAATACATTACAATATAAATTTCTTTCATCTTATTATCAGTTCCATGTTTTATGATACTTTGTTGCATTGTGAATTATTATAAATACATTACAATATATTGTCTTGTCATCATTATGACGCAGCTTCCCTTGTCACCGTGACACTTTGTTGTGTTATCAGTATTCCTATAGTGATACATTGTTCATACTATGATTAGTATTAGTGTAACTATTATTATGATGAAGTTTTCCCATTGTTCTTATGATACTTTGTTGCATTGTTATCACAGATGGTATTAGTATTCCTGTAAGGATACATTGTTGCATTATCACACCTGCTATCAGTTTTTCTATAGTGATACATTGTTGCACTGTGATTATTATACATTGTAGTATTTTGTTGTGGTGTTTTCACACATGCGATCAGTATTCCTATTCGGATACATTGTTGCATTGTTATCACACCTGCTATCAGCTTTCCTTAACTGTAACATTGTTGCATTGTTATCACACCTGCTATCAGGTTTTCTATAGTGATACATTGTTGCGCTGTGATTATGATACATTGTAGTATTTTTATATTTTGTTGTGTTATCAGACATGCTGTTAGTGTTCCTATAGTGATACCTTGTTGCCATTCTTAAAATTCTTATAAACACATTGTGCTATATTGTCTTATCATCATTATTATACAATTTCCATTGTTATTGTAACACTTTGTTGTATTGTTATCACACCTGCTATCAGTTTATATATACGGATACATTGTTGCATTGTTATCACACCTGCTATCAGGTTTCCTATACAGATACATTGTTGCATTGTTATCGCACATGCTATCAGTGTTCCTATTCGGATGCATTGTTATCACACCTGCTATCAGTATTCCTATACGGATACATTGTTGCATTGTTATCACACCTGCTATCAGTATTCCTATACGGATACATTGTTGCATTGTTATCACACCTGCTATCAGGTTTTCTATAGTGATACATTGTTGCGCTGTGATTATGATACATTGTAGTATTTTTATATTTTGTTGTGTTGTTATCAGACATGCTGTTAGTTTTCCTATAAAGATACTTTGTTGCCATTCTTATAATTCTTATAAACACATTGTGCTATATTGTCTTATCATCATTATTATACAGTTTCCATTGTTATTGTAACACTTTGTTGCATTGTTATCACACCTGCTATCAGGTTTCCTATACGGATACATTGTTGCATTGTTATCACACATGCTATCAGTATTCCTATACGGATACATTGTTATCACCCGAACTGTCAGTTTTCCTATACGGATACATTGTTGCATTGTTATCACCCGTACTGTCCGTTTTCCTATACGGATACATTGTTGCATTATCACACATGCTATCAGCTTTCCTATACAGATACATTGTTGCATTGTTATCACCCGTACTGTCAGTTTTCCTATACGGATACATTGTTGCATTGTTATCACACATGCTATCAGCTTTCCTATACAGATACATTGTTGCATTGTTATCACCCGTACTGTCAGTTTTCCTATACGGATACATTGTTGCGCTGTGATTATGTTACATTGTTGCATTATTCTATTTTTCGCCTGGTTTTGTGTTCTCCCTCTGGTCAGTGTCAGCCACAGTCTGTGGTCAGCTCTATGGGCGCCCATCTCCACTCACATGACTACAACACCTTGTGCTACTCCCCCCCCCCCCCCCCCATACCATTCCACAACTACAACTACAACTCCCATCCTCCGCGCTCATTGTGCATCTCTATAGCTCCGGCCTCATAGAGATGTTCTAGAAGTTCTTTATCTGCTCCCTCATTATTCCTCTGCTTGCTGTCAGTGAATGGAATCAGCAACCTCCCCCCCATCATTGTCCTGCAAGTTCCAGGACAAGACCGCACACAGATCAACCAGTATGAATGGGATGAAACCAGTTACCTCAGTGGGATCCCAGTCTGGCCCATGTCACTGGGGAAAGAGGAAAAGGGGAAGCAGGGGGGGGAGCCCTTTCCCTTTAATGTCCAAGGGGCCCTTTTTCTCTGTGTGCCCCCCCAGGCGCAGCCTCCAACCGGGCATTTTAGCACCTGTGCCCCGGGGGGCCCCCCCGCTGCAGGGTTACCCCGGGCTGGACCCCCCCGGCCAAAAAAAACTTGGGAAATCCCCGGGGGAGAGGCAGGAGGCGCCCGGAGCCACTAACCTGGATTGGCCGCTGCAAAATCGTTTACCGGGCGCGGGGCTGCCCCCCCCAGCGGGGCCCCAAAGGGGAATGAGAGGTTGTGTGGGGGAGCCCGCCCCTGAAATAATCAAACGCCTTTCACATTAACTCCAAAAATTTTTCGGGACCCGGGCCCCGGGGGCCGGGCCCAGGGACCAAAAAAACCGGACCCAAAACCACCAAGGGGCAGGAACACCCACACCGACACCAAACCACCCGGGCCCCCAAACCACCGGACCCAAAAAACCCCTGGGCCCAGGACCGACAAAACCCGGGGGCCGGAAAAACCAAACCCCCCGGACAAACCCGGGCACCGGACACCAAACCAAACCCGGAAAAACCGCACCAAAAACCCCCGGGCACCCGGGGGGCACCCAAAAAACCACCGGACACCGGGCACCAGGGACCGGGCCCCCAAACCCCCCGGGCAAACCGGGCACCAAACCACCGGGCCCCCGGGGGCCGGGCCCCCCGGGGACCGGGCACCAAACCACCCCCCCACCAAACCACCGGACACCCGGGGACCGGACACCAAACCACCGGGAAACCCGGGGGCCGGACAAACCCAAACCCCCCCCAAAACCCGGGGCCGGGCCCCCCAAAACCCCCCGACCAAAAAAGGACAAACCCAAACCCACCGGAAAAACCGGGGACCGGAAAAAACCAAACCACCGGAAAAAACCGGGCACCAAAACCCCCGGGCACCGGGGACCGGGCAAAACCCGGGGCCCCGGGCACCAAACCACCGGACAAAACCCAAACCCCCCGGCACCCCGGGGACCGGACACCAAACCACCGGACACCAAACCACCGGACACCAGGGACCGGACACCAGGGACCGGACACCAAACCACCGGACACCAGGGACCGGACACCAAACCACCGGACACCAGGGACCGGACACCAAACCACCGGACACCGGACACCAGGGACAGGACACCGGACAAACCAAAAAACCCCCGGACAAAACCCCCAAACACCGGGCAAACCCGGGCACCAAACCACCGGGCAAACCAAAAACCCCCGGGCAAAACCCCAAAACCCCCGGGACACCGGGACCGGCCCCCAAACCCACCGGACACCAGGGACCGGACACCCAAAAAACTGACAAAACCCGGGGACCGGGAAAAAAAAACCCCCCGGACCCAAAGGGGGCCGGACAAACCCAAAACCCCCGGGGCAAAACCCGGGGCCCGGGCAAACCCGGGACCGGACAAACCCAAAACCCCCGGACACCAGGGAAAACCCGGCCCCCGGGGACCGGGAAAACCGGGGACCCCGGGCCCCCAAACCACCGACCCCCGGTGGACCGGCACCAAACCCCCCGGGCACCGGGGACCGACAACCCAAAACCACCGGACACCAAACCACCGGGGAAAAACCGGGGGCCGGAAAACCAAAAACCCCTGGCCAAACCGGGGGCCGGGAAAAACCCAAAACCACTGGACACCGGGGACCGGACACCGGACACCAAACCACCGGACACCGGAAAAACAAGGGGCCGGACACAAAACCACCGGACACCGGACACCGGGGGCCCCCAAACCCCCGGAAAAAAAAACCCCCGGGGCCGGGCACCAAACCCACACCCCCCCACCAAACCACCGGGGCAAACCCGGGCCCGGGGCAAAACCCAAACCCCCCACCAAACCACACACCACCACACCACCACACCAAACCACACACACCCCCCCACACCCCCCCACCAAACCACCGCACCACCACCCAAACCCCCAAAAACCCGGGGGGGCCACACCAAACCACCACACCGGGGGGACCCCAACCAAAAACCAAAACCCCACCCCCAAACCCCCAAACCAAACCACCACCCAAAACCCCTACACCACCACACCAACCACCCCACCACCAAACACGGACACCCCAAAACCACACCAAAACCCCAAAAACCCCAAAACCCAAAACCCCCACACCACCCCACACCCCAAAACCACCCCCCCGGGGGCCACAAAACCCAACCCCCGGGCCCCCCCCCAAAAAACACCAAACCAAACCACAAACCGGGACCACAACCCAAAAACCCCACCCCGGGGGCACGGGCCCACCCCCACCACCCCCCAAACCCCACCCCAACCCCACCCCCACACCCAAAAACAAACCCAAAAAAACACCAAAAACCCCAAACCAAACCACACACCCCAAAAACCAAACCCCCAACAACCCACACCAAACACCCCCCCACCCAACATACCACACCAAACCACCACACCAAAATAACCCCCAACCTCCAAACCACCCAACCCCCAAAAACCCCAAAAACCCCCCCCACACCAAAGGAAACCCCAAAAACCGGAACCACCGACACCAAACCACCACACCTACCCACCCCAAAAACCACACCAACCCCCACCCCCCCCCAACCAAACCACGACACCACCACACCCCAAACCACCACAAAACCCCAAACCACCCACCCCCCCACCCCACAACCAAAACCCCCCCACACCACCCGGCACCAACCACCCAACAAACACCACCGGACACCCAAACCCCCGAAAAACCAACAAACCAAAACC
>JAODAL010040587.1:0-36751 GCA_025379985.1 Phyllomedusa bahiana
GAAAAAAGAAAAAAAAAAAAATATATATGCCTCACAGGTGCCATGATGCAGATCAGTCCCATTGGATTATGATAATCTACATCCTATAAAGTGCTAAAATACATATCAAGAATACAATATAATACAACAAAAATCCAAGTGTGTTCCTATCTGTGTATTACACAATATATTTTAGCGTAGAAGAAACATTTTATGGGAACATGGCCTAAGATTTTAATTAAAGTTAATCTCAAGCAGGTGGCACATTTCTTTTAGTTTATATGCTTTATATACACATTTAAACTTACGTTTGTCAAGAACACAACAATCCAAATTTTCCAAACTTTTTCATACCACTTGACTGTGTGGATAGGAATATTTCAACATCAAAACCACAAGCCAATAGCATAAATCCTAGGGACCACAAAGCAGATAAAACTTAGCACATCATCTGTGGACTGCCTTGGTGTGGTGGCTCCGTTATAAGTTATCTCTGGGATCCACCGGACTATCAGCACTCATCCTTGCATTTCTAATAAGGGCAGTAAGTTTTAATCTAAATAGTTATTAGTGTGTTGTATACATATTCCCGTTTTCCCTGATGAACCCCAATTACTATGGGGGGAAAACGCGTCGGATTATATGAATTCATCCAGATTCATTTGGGATAACTGAATGTATACATCTTTGTTTTTGTTTGTTATGTTTTTTGTACAGTGATAGTTAGTAAAGGGTGTTTGGTAGTTTAGGTACGGGGTGGGAAACCCGCCCTTATTGGGGCGATTTTCCCATTATTGATAGTTAGCATAGATATGTAGGATTTAGTTTTGTATTGGTTTAGATAGATTAGGTTTTTTGTCTTTACATTTTATTTGTATTTATTAAAAGCTAAGTTTTATCTGCTTTGTGGTCCCTAGGATTTATGCTATTGGCTTGTTTGGGTTTTGATGTTGCAATTTTTTTTTGGATATTCCGGGGTATATATATTAAATATTTAGGGTCCATGTTTCTCCCCCTAGTATCCTGCAAGAGGAGTTTTCTGTTGTTGTTTTGGTTAGGAATATTTCAACCCTTATCCGACCAGCAGTAATGATAGATAGATAGATAGATAGATAGATAGATAGATAGATAGATAGATAGATCATGTCTATCTGCCAATGCTGATAAATGAAAAGAAAAACTACCAACACAAATAAAATAGAATATTTTACCAATAAAAAAAATGGATAAAAAATACATACATGAATAAATCGTCACCCAAGATAAAAACACACTACAACCACTGGTAAAACACACGTAAATAACTTACTGTGGACAAAATAGTGAGAAATATACAAATAAATATACCATATTTATAAATGAATGAATAAATAGTCAATACTTAACCCAAAGGGAGCAAAACTAGTGGGTAACAAGTGGGAGTGTTTTACTACTAGTGTTTTTACGTGATGAATATGTATTTGGGTTTTACAAGTGGTTGTAGTATGTTTTATCTTGGGTGACAATGTATTCATATATGTATTTTTTATCCATTTTTGCATTATTAAAGTATTATATATTTTTTTTTTTGTGTTGGTAGTGTTTCTTTTCTTGGGTTTTCAGGTTATTTTCCTCCAATACTATGATGTGATTTCAATATTGCCCTATTCATTATATAGGTTTTTTCCAATGCTGATTAAACTTTTATTTTGTAATAACATAATTCTGGCATTTGCTTTTGATAAGGTATTTGAAGCCATAGATAGCTCTTTACATTTACAAAGCTTGCAAAGCACTTGTACATAATGGAGTTGTTTTGCTGTCTTTAATGAGCTTTAAACTTGTTCTTCTAGGATAACATTGATTTTGCTTCCTATATTATCAATCTTTTGAATGGTATGACAAGAAAAATACTCTCAACTGACACCCTTTCATGAGCTTTGTAATGACACTCAGGTCTACTGTTTGTGTTACTCCTTTTATCTTTTTCTCATTATTCAAGAAGTAAACAAAGCCCTTTAAGTAATTATACAAATCTCAGCCACATTTAAATGTCTACAATTTTGTTTTCCTATAATGCACAAATGTTTCACTAACAGAAGATAAAAAAATTATGGACATCTCTGTCTTAGTAATGGTTTAGAGCTAATTTCAGGCTCAAGCTTTGAAAGAAATGATGTAGTACGGGGGTGGGGGGAGTTGTATTGATAAAAAAAAGATTTTTTCATAAGCAAAAGCTTTAACAAAAAATGTTAAATGAAGTATTCCTCTCTTGTGCATTTAAAGGGATTGTTCACTTAAACAAATTACATGACATTGGGGCCAGAGTGGGCCAAAAAAAAAAAAAGATACTTACCAACTTGTCCACCACCGCCGCTGCTCAAGAGCTCCCAGTGATCTGCTCCTTTTCACTTCTGGATTATTGTCCCACAGAGGATTGACCTGTACCCACTCACTTACAATGGAATGTAAGCTTTTTTAGCATGTTGGGACAAGAACCAGGAAGTGAAGAGGAACGGTCACCCAGAGACTTCAGGAGCCACAGCGGCGGGTGATTCTTTTGTCCACCATGGCCCCAATGTCATGTAATTTTTTTTATTAGTGGGCAACCCCTTTAAGGTAAATCCACAACACACCTTTGGGACCTTCCCATTCTTATCTCCATTCTGAAGACCACCTGATCCCTCTTCCTTCTATGTGCCATGGCCATTACAAATGAAAAGGTGGCAAGCTGCCAGGGCTTTCTGTTCTGTATAGTCTAGATCTATGCTATCTATCTAATATTGAATATAGACCTGGACTGGGGACAGTGTAAAGGGGTTTTCCATGCTAACTAAAAGTATCCTGATATCTTAAAAAATACCTACTTACGAGTAAATGCCCAGCAGGTGATGTCACCATAGATAAGTAACCAATATTTTTTATTTGTATTATCTTCCCCAGTTCTGTATACGTTCTTTGTTATGCTGCCAGAGCTTGTTGTATGCAGGATTACTTTGTAGAAACTACAAACCCCATGGTTCCCCTCCCCTTCCACAGACATTTACAATTATGTCCATGCTCCTTTATTATAGTATGTAAGATAGTGCTGTAATCGCTCTTTGTATTCACATACCACATAGTTCTGGTGTTTTTTTTACTTACTGACCCTGCAGCCCAGCATGTGAAACACAATCACTGGTGGGATTAGAGAGGAGAGAACCAGAGGAGCGAAATCAGAGAGTAGTGAACATAAGGCATATGATGTGTGACTTCCTGTACATTTGGGAGATAACCAGTGTTCAATACACAGGATATCTTATAAGCAGAAGACAAACAACTTAGTCTTGTAAGTATATCTGAAACTGGCTTACAGAGACATTAAAACTTCAGACAGTATATTAGTAAGTGACAAGTTACTGTACATACCAACCAGTTGCACAGGATTTTTAACATTTGAAACATCCATTTAAGGTTAAAAAATACAGCAACATTTCCAACTACAGATTTTTTTTATTTGAGAATCCCACAAACCTTTAAGCTTGCAAACATGTGGCCTGTATGAATATGTTGGGTGTTCTTTTCAAATGAAGTGTCATCTTTCATTATAAAGATGTAAACTTATTACATATCCATTGAACAATGGTCTATGGTGCTGGAGAGCAGAATTTAAACCAGTGGAAGTAAAACTGAAGAAGCAGCAGGAGTATTTTAGACTTTACCATGCAATATTTTAGAGGAGTGGAAATTAGATCCTTTTTGACTACGTTCCAAAAATGCCCTGATCACTCCTAGCAACACATGATAAGCTGTATCTTGGTAACCGGAAGCTTGTAGAGTAATATCTTCCTAATATTATATGCAACATATAGATTAAGGGGGACATGTATGAAAACTGTCTAGGTGCAAACATTTCTTTGTTGCCCATAGCAGCTAATTAGAGCGCACCTGTCATTTTTTCAGAGCACTATATGAAATGAGAGGGGAGCTCTGATTGGTTGCTATGGGCAACAAAGGAAGTCTTCGACCAAGACAGTTTTCATACATGTGGACCTAAATGAACAGATAATGTTCTATCTACTATTCCTGCTCTGTAGAGCTTTATTCAAAGCTGATGCTTCCCTAGGCAACATGTTGGAATATGCTTTATATCAGCAGTTAGAAAAAAAAAGTCCTTGGTTATTCTGCAGATTTATATTAAGACTGGGTTCACACCTAGGGCCTTATGTATGAAAACTATCTTTGTTGCCCACAGCAACCAATCCCCTTTCATTTCATATTGTGTGCTGAGAAAATGAAAAGGGAGCTCTGATTGGTTGCTATGGGCAACAAAGAAAGTCTTAGACCAAGACAGTTTTCATACATGTCCCCCATTGTATATAATTTTTAAGCATTTTCACAAAAATGTATAATAGAAGGCAAAATCATTAAGATATGCTTAATGTTAGTGGTAGGGTCTGTTCCCCACTTCTGCCTCTGTCATCTCATTACCTCCCTAAATATCAGTGTCACATAATGTACAAATTATTTTTTATGACCTTGATACACCTCTCTGTAACTTTGACAACAAATTTAAAGGGGTTTTCCCATGAAGGTATATTCACTTTTATGGGAGTTCTGATTTTAGCCGTGCATACTCGCTTGGCTACATTCAGAACGCTCATAGAAGTGAATAGAGAGGACGGCTGCAAGCACTGCCCTTTTCTTTGTCAAACACTGTCGGCTCACAGCTAGCTGCTGGTGACCTCTGCAGTGCATATTACGTCATGATTAAAACTCCTTTAAAACCATGTTTTTTCAAAACATCTTTCTTTAATATAAGCACAAAACTTTTTACATGGAATTATGAAGGGGAGAACAGGAATACAGTTTCTGTTATTTTTGAAAAAGGCTTGTCTCCTATGTCTTCATAGGATCTGATCCAATTTTTGGGAAAAAAACATATGGGGCGACATGTCCCAATACGAATGTGCCATAGTTTTGGTGTATTTTGAGCCAAAAATACTTTTGACGCCATATTCTCGATGTAAATGAACTGTAATATACCAAAACTAGTCACATTATACGCTAGGCACAACACATTGTAATGTGCCTAAAAAGGCGCATTAAATATAGTAGCGATGATAAGCTGTGCGCCTCCATAACGCAATGCGCCTATTGAGGCGCATTACATACACGAGAAATGATACATTACGCGCCTCCGTAAAACAATGTGCCTCGATAGCTGCATTACATACACTAGCAATGATACGCCATGCACCTCGATTGCACACAGCACCTTTTTTAGGTGCATTAAGCTACATCTGATTTATATACAAGTTCAGGTATTGGGTTCAGGTCGATACTCCAAGAACCCCTTTCCTTAGAATTAGTAAGCCCAAAATATAAGGTCAAAATTTTAGTTCTGGACAGGCTGTGGCAACAGGATATAGGCTGTACATACTTTGATGGTAACATTCAGGCTACTGGACATGGACTAGATTGCAGTGATAGGGATTAGATAGAGAAATGTCAGCTCCCCTGTATGTTACGTGTGTTTTCAGCCATTTTATTAGGTTGCAACTTACTAAGGTTTTACATTCGGGAGGCCCAGAATGTTGCTGGTTTCATGTCAAGGATAAGATATAACTGTTGAAGAACTAACTGCAATGACAGGGGCTATTTGGAAATTTGCTAATGTGATATGCTTACATCTGTATGTTTTGCTTTTTAATAAACAGTAGTGCTCTCTTTGAGTCCTGTGTCAGTGCTCTATATCCGGAAATAACAAATAATTTTCAATTTGGAATACCACAGTATTATTTTAAAGGCAGTTGGCCTTATCAAATTGACGTCTCCTGGTTTACTACATCAGTGAAGGAGGTACCTATGCCCCGACTTGCCATGTAAAGATATTGGGAAGGGCAGATTAGGCCAAAAAGGCAGCGCTGCAGGTAAGAGCTTATGTTACTAATCTCTGTCCTCCCTGAGCTTCCACTGCATGTGTTGGAGTGCGGGTGTCGTATAGGTCCTTGCGTTGATGATCTGCTCTTAGCAACTCCCACTGAATCTACCTGCCAACAGGCCTCTCTCTCCCCACTAACTTTTCTTGCAGAGGAAGGTTGCAAGGTGGTATAAGACAAACTCCAATTATGCCAACAAAAGGTCATATTTCTAGGACATTGCAGTGGACCCGGCATGCATCACCTCACACCTGAGCATGTTCAAGTGGTTCAGTCCCTTCAAAGGTGGTGAAACAGCTTTATACCTTTTTAGATATTGTCTCTTTTTGCCAACTTTGGATAAGGAATGCATCAACCCAAATGCAGGCCTTATATAATTGTTTATCCTCTGCTTCTTTTTCCCTCACACCTGAGGCAGTGGATAGATTTTACTCTCTCAAACTGATGATCAGGGCATCTCCTGCATTGGGTCTTCCTAATTATATTACATTACTACCTTTCAGACTCTACATCATGGAGCTTACAGGCCACGCTAATGCAATCCTAACTCAGGCACATGGCTCCCACCAGAGACCGGTGGCCTATTACTCAGCCAGACTTAACCCTGTAGCCGAAGGTTCCGATTCCTGTGTACAAGCAGTGGCCGCAGTAACACTAATGCTTGACAAAGCTGCTGAAATAATTTTGTATTACCCTCTGTCCATGGCCCGCCAGTTTTGGCTGCAATGTGCCCTCCTCATACAATCAAATATCACTCTCCAATGCTGTACAACTTTGAATCCTGCCACTCTATTGTCCATCGAGTCTGTATCAGGAAACATCAGGTTTTCAACATGTTACAGAAGTCCCTTTGGCTAACTCTGATTTCGAGTTTTTTGTACATGGTTCACGAAAGCCTAGGAGAGGATGGCTGATACCATACTAGATATGCAGTTATCATCCAACATAAGGTAATAAAGGCGGAATCACTTTCTCCTCATTGATCGGCGCAGGAGGCTGAACTGACAGCTCTCGCTGAGGCATGTAGATTGGCAGAAGGTAAAATGATAACTGTCTATACTGACTCAAGTTATACCTTCGGTAGCCCATGATTATGATCCGAACTGGAAGGCTCGAAGTTTCCTTACTTCCACAGATAAAGCCATTAAAAATGGTGAAGCTATGAACCGACTGATGCAAGCCCTTTTGCTCCCCTCCAAAGCTACAATCGTTAAAGTTAAAGAGTACACTGCAGATCAAACACTGGAAGTGTGAGGAAACCGCAAGGCAGGCACAGCTGTAAAGGAGGCAGCCAAGCAGCTATGGAGTGTGACAACAATGACTACAGAAGCCATATTGGTTTGTAGTGACGCTTGAGACCTTGAATATTTTCAAGCAGAAAGCATATGCAGAAAAAAGATAGGTGCACGGATTACTCTTGATGGACTACAAATGGTAGGAACTCGAACTGTGTTACCTAGAGCACTGTATCCCTTAATGTCATAAGCCATGCATGGACAGACTCATTTGTCAAAACAAGCACATGCACCAGGTGTGTCGGGTGCAGTGACTAGGTTTATCCAGTCCTGCATGACATGCGCTCTGCATAATCCAGGAAAACCTGTAAAGGTTCCACAGAAACACATGGTAAAGCCTCTCTATTCGTTTCAGCAGGAGAGATTGATTACATACAGCTGCGAAAAGTAGGGGTATATAAATATGTGTTGGTGTGTATCGATTTCTTTTCAGGATGGCCTGAAGCCTACCCCATGGTGGGTGCCACTGAAAGAGCTACAGCCAAGAAACTGATGTCCGAGGTGATATGCTGGTATGGAGTACCTGAGGTAATTGAATCAGACAGAGGAACACATTTCACAGATGAAATGATGTCTGATGTACTAAACAGTTTGAGGGTACAGCAGGCCTCCTACAACCCTTACCACCCTCAGAGTAGTGGGAAGGTAGAAAGGTTAAACGGCACTCTGAAGTTAAATATCAGAAAAGCCATGAAAAGACAGGGAAGCCATGGACAGATTGTTTGCCACTTACATTGTTCTCTGTCTGGTACACCCGTAACAGGAAAACTAAGCTCTCACCATATGAGATACTATTTGGTAATGCTCCAAGGTTGGGCCTGTATTTTCCTCTGCAACTGCCACCCCACCATGGTGAGCTGGCCCGATATATCTGAGCACTGCCTGCTAGACTAGCTCAGGTGCATAAGCAAGGGTACTCTTCCATCTCATATCCAGATGCTGAGCAAGAGAGTCATAAACTGCAACCTGGAGATTGGTTTATAACCATAAAGCACGTCAGAGGAAGTCTTGACGCTAAGTATGAGGTTCCATACCAAGTGTTGCTGACTACAGCCACCTCAGGAAAGCTTGAAGGAAAACCAAATTGGATACATGCCAGCCATTGCAAAGCTGTGATTGTGTCTCCAACAGGGAAATACAGAGGAGAAAATGTTTTCTTTTTTTTTTTTTGTATGTTTGATAACTATTCCCATGGAAGGATTTTCTTCCCTATATGCACAGAAAAACTATGAAAACAGGTTCTTAAAACACCATACAGTAATATGGGAATGAATGAATAATGACACCAATCAAACTGATTGTTGGCTATGTACACACTCCCATGTATCAGCCAAAAGTCTCCCATATTTGGCCATACCTGTATCATGGGAAGAGTTAATATGATGGGGAAACTGTTCAGATAGGCATGGAGTATGATTAAAAAAATAATTTTTATTAGGTGTAAAATATTATCTGGAAAAGAGCTGAAACCTTCTATAAACATAAATCAATCAAATCACTAACAATGCGTTTGTCGCCGTCACCGGCGCTACATCAGGTATTGGGATATAGAGTATTGCCCGGAAATACAGTAATTCAAATTCTGTAAGCTCTTCTCATTGGTCGGCAGAAACCAACCAATCAGAAGAGCTTAAAGAATTTGAATTACTGTATTTCCCGGCAATTCTCTATATCCCAATTCCTGATGTAGCGCCGGTCTCGGCGACAAACGCGTTGTTAGGGATTTGATTGATTTATGTTTATAGAAGGTTTCAGCTCTTTTTCAGATAATATTTTACACCTAATAAAAATGATTTTTTTCATCATACTCCACGCCGCACACCGCTGAGAGCCGAGATTTCATTGCCCCCATCTCTCCATTGAATAAAATGGGACAAAGTAGCTCGCGCTCTGATTGGCCGGGATAGCCAAGCCCCCGCTAGCTCAACCAATCAGCTCTTTTCTGCATTTTTACTGTATTTTGAACTGTCCTGCCATTTGATTTTGATTGGTCAATAATTCTCCATAGGTTAAAATGGGTCCCTGTCGCTCCTATTCTGATTGGCCAGGATTGCCAAGCCCCCGCTAGCTCAAACAATCAGCTCTTTTCTGCATTTTTTACTGTATTTTGAATTTCCCGCCTTTGATTTTGATTGGTCAATATTTCTCCATAGGTTATAATGGGTCACTGTTGCTCCTATTCTGATTGGTTGGTTTCTGCCGACCAATGAGAAGAGCTTACAGAATTTGAATTACTGTATTTCCCGGCAATTCTCTATATCCCAATTCCTGATGTAGCGCCGGTGACGGCGACAAACGCATTGTTAGTGATTTGATTGATTTATGTTTATAGAAGGTTTCAGCTCTTTTTCAGATAATATTTTACACCTAATAAAAATGATTTTTTTAATCATACTCCATGCCGCACGGCGCTGAGAGCTGAGATTTCATTGCCCCGATCTGTCCATAGACTATAATGGGACAAGTAGCTCGCGCTCTGATTGGCCGGGATAGCCAAGCCCCCGCTAGCTCAACCAATCAGCTCTTTTCTGCATTTTTACTGTATTTTGAACTGTCCCGCCTTTGATTTTGATTGGTCAATACTTCTCCATAGGTTATAATGGGTCCCTGTCGCTCCTATTCTGATTGGCCAGGATTGCCAAGCCCCCGCTAGCTCAACCAATCAGCTCTTTTCTGCATTTTTACTGTATTTTGAACTGTCCCGCCTTTGAATTTGATTGGTCAATACTTTTCCATAGGTTTTAATGGGTCCCTGTCGCTCCTATTCTGATTGGCTGGTTTCTGCCGACCAATGAGAAGCACTTACAGAATTTGAATTACTGTATTTCCCGGCAATTTCCAAGATCCTAATTCCTGATGTAGCACCGTTCTAGATTTTTGGAAAGTGAATTTTTATTATTTTTTTTTTATTCATGCTCCATGCCGCACGGAGCTGAGCGCCGAGATTTCTCTTGCGATCTTCTATATGTTTCCTCTCATGTTAGGTTCTCGCTTCACTTCGCCTCCACCGGATCATTTAGACCAGAATCAACCAGGTCTGCCTTTCGGAGCTGGCAAGCGCTGTAATGCGCCGCACTTTGCCGACCCGCGATCGTACATGCCTCGGAGTTTTTGAGCGTGCCACGTCCCGCCCCGGAACGCCCACACCGCGCCCATTGCACGCCCCTTCATGTGAGGCGCGCCCGAAAGTGGCGAACGCTGCGCCTAACATCACATCCCTGCGTCCGACAGCGGATTCGGCCCGGTGAGGCGCAGGATATGCCAGAAAACAGGCGAAAAGCCCATTCATACATGTCACCCTAAGTTGCAAAATACCACAGTAGCCATCCCTGTAGTAGGGTGGATAATGCTTCCATCGTGGCAAGGAAATCTTATCAGTTGAAAAGGTAGTAGCCAGTATATGGCTCTTAGAGGACTCCCCAGAAAAGGAATAGAGAACTTCAGAGAGCTCCCAACTGAGGGTTTGCAGATAAGTTTTAAAGCTACCAGTGACACCCTAGATGCATATAAATCCTCTTTTCTGGAAAGATATATACACAATACCACTTGTAAATATAGAAGCTTATTCTCTGAAGGAAATAAGACTATATATGCTAAACTCCCTGGAAATCACCAATATAATGAACACTCAGGTTATATAACTGGCAGTCCTACCTGTGGAAGCCCCCTTGAACAAATACCTGTGTGGTGTATGTTGAAAAATGTGACAATCCTTGTAGACCTAGCACATCGGCTGGTTTTACAATACTCTGCCTTTTGGGACTTACCTCCTGAAGTTTATTGGGTATGTGGATACAAGACCCTGAAGTTGTTTCCTGTAGGTGTTAGTGAATCCTGCATATTGGCCCGGTTGACCCGAGCTACATTTTTCATACCTGCTAATCATGTAGACCCACTCAAGTTTCCTAGACACATGTTACATAAGAGAGCTGCAGATAAAAAACCGAGACCAGATGGTAGGCCACATCTGGTCCAGAAGAGTGTAAGGAACAAAATAGTCAGCACCTTGTTTTTGTACCCTGTGTTTATGCAAACGTGAAAAATAGAGACAGTTGGTGGAATGACACCTTTTTCTTCCTTAATTCAGTGAATTGATTTAGAGAGTTAAGTGGATTGCTTATTGTAATAATACAAGGTGTGTTGCAAGTTTTTATGATATTGCTTTTAGTATATGTGATGATTAAAGCTATTTTCTTTTGCTTTTCAAAGGCATGCAAAAAATCAAAGAAAAATGGGCAACGTGAACCTGCTTTGAAACCGAGATAGGAGAGCAGACCTAGGTCAAGATAATTGTGCTTACAGGGTTTGCCATAGCGTAGGTCAGGGATCGTCGACCAGTTGTCAGCAGTTATTAGGACTGTTGGGCGTCAGGTAGGGAAAGAAAACACCTGTCCTGATTTAGAATAGGCTCACCTGTATCACAAAAGGAAGGAATTGATAGGGATTAGATAGAAGATAAATGTCAGCTCTCCTGTATGTATCAATGGTTCAGCCATGTTACATGTGTTTTCAGCCATTTTATTAGGTTGCAACTTACTAAGATCTTCACACAGCCCGAAAAGAATGATCTGCTTCTTTAACAAAGAACTCCCAGTTCCTTGTGAGTTCAAGGTCAAATCTCCCTAACTTGAAGCTCAAGGATAGATACGGAGAAATGCATTCAGAAGGCCTAGGATGTTGCTGGTTTCATGTCATGGATAAGATTTAACTGTTGAACTAACTGCAATGACGGGGGCTATTTGGAAATTTGTATGCTTTGCTTTTTAATAAGTCCTGTATCGGTATTCTATATTCAGATATAGCAAATAACTTTTCAATTTGAAATAACATAGTATTATTTTAAAGGCAGTTGGCCTTATCAGCAAGATTTAGTATGTGGCAAGCTGTAGGAACTAAGCATGGTTTAAGGTTCAGAACCAGGATTTCGCAATTTAAAATTTTGTTGCACAGGAATGGGGTGAACAGTGGAATAGAGTCTGTGGTACAAGAATAGAAGCAAGAAAGATGACCAAGCATCCCAATGTTTTATAGCAGTTCTCAGCAGGCTCATCTTTAGGACTCATAAGCCTCATGTTTCACGGTATATGACATAGTGTATACCATGGTTCAGATATACAGATTTAAACACCAAAGCCCTCTTCCCTGCAAAGAAAGCCCAAAGCATCAAATTCAGAAATTGTGGTACAGGCACACAGTTTAGGATTGCTATGACTTTTCTGTGGTATCAACATGTCCAGGGGTACATTGTAGACTGAGCCCATGGCACAAAACAATCACCAGAAACACTAACAGGTTATATCCAGTGTTCTGCAGACTTATATTAGCAGGCTCTTCTTTGGGAATTCAGGCAAAACACAGGTTTTAGTGGAAATTATATACCTCCAGGTCCCTAATACAGGAAACAGTTGCTGATTCAGGATGTAGGTTCAAATTCACAGGTTTACAGCCCAAGAAGATTTCACTAAAACTACAAGCTCCAAAAGTCAAATTCTAAAATAGTTCCAACACAGTGTTCAGAATACCCAGGAATTACTTTCCTTAATATAAGCATATTCAGGGGTACCGAATTCAAAGTTGAGGTATAGAGACAGAATTCAGAGGTCAGGAATCAGGATTAGGTCTGGCTGTGGTACAAATGCAGTCTCTGGATGTAGACAGAGATTAACAGACACAGGGACAATAACTAGGTCTGAAGTTAGGGCACTCATGATTCAAATACCTTGCCCACCGCTTTGATCAGTAAGGTTAACGTATAAGAATAACAATACTGAAACAATAATGCCATTCACCACTTTATAGGGCAAGATGGATGGCACAGTTGAGGAAGGTTTTAGTAGTAAGCTATTAACTTTTAGTGATTCTGGGGAACCCAGCCTGTACAGTGCAAAGATCTTTTATTTTAGAATGCCCATAAAATATTACATAGAAGAATGGCTGTAGGCTACTTTTTCTACAACTTTCTGACATTGGAAACAATGTGACTAGTAGTTAATGCATCCAGGAGGGGGCTCCCCAGTAAAGAGGAAGCTAAGTGATTGTTCTGCTGCTTTTGTGTGCTTTGTATGTTTACTTACTACTTTGTCTTTTGATATTTCATATGTTTTTAATATGTTTTGCATTAATGAAAACTATATTGAAATTTACATAGCAATTATGTGTGAACATAGAGTATTTATTCTTGCAATCCTTTTAATCCATTGTAAAACAGGTCATGATGTAGTTCATTTAACAGAGCACTATTTTCAACTTTCAATCTGTTTTTACATTTTAATACCATATGGACAATTATTTTAGGAAACACGTGCTTCTCCTTAGAAGATTTCAGCCAGAGTTTGGTAACTTTGTTGTTAAATTTGCAATAACAGACATTAAAATATTCTATAATATATTTAATTAAATATGCCTTTTAACATATACCCTTTATCTTTTACAAATAATAACAGCTTTTTTTAAAATAGAAAAAATAGAAAAAAAATAGAAAATGTTGACAGGGGTAGAATGAGTAAAATTTGTAGGTCATGTGACTTAGAGCATTCCTGAGTGAGTTGTACTATATTTACAAATCTGCATAAAAAATTCCATCGAATGAGTGTTCCTATCAGCACACTTCTGCGCTGTCGTTCTGCTCATAGCTCGCTACAGCTATATTTTGTCTATATTTGGAGCTACCATGGAAATGAATGGAGGTTCAAGCATTGCCCTCCTCATTCTCTGAGATGGTCAATTTAGAACACCTGACCTGCAGTGCAGAACAGCATTGATGGCAATACCCTTTTAAAAATTAACGTTAAAATCTGTGCCAAATCCGTACCAAATCTAAGTCCAACTCTATGTGTAAAATTGAAAAACATTCTAAAAATCAACGCATTATTGTGCAGATTAATGACATTGTTTATGTGTCTGAATGTACCTTCTCCTAATCCATTATGTGAACATCACCCTTTGCAATCGGAGTATTCGTTTGCAGCAACTACTGCAGCAAAGTGAGACAAAACTTTAAAAGTTAATTAAAAGAGCGAATGTGGGAGATGGTTAGTGTGTTTTGTTCCTAAGTATGTTTTGTCTTAAGTGTGGGATTTAAGATTAAGAGAGTTTAGAAAGGAAATTATTATAATTGTTGAAACGCGGAAGGGCGAGGCATGGACCGCACACCCTCATACTATACGTTGATCTAATGCTTCTCAGCAAAACTTTACAAAAATGAACAGGAGGTTCTTAGTATACTTTTTGATCGAGCAGTATAGGCCCACTTTCCACTTCACGGCAACCTCTTTTAAGTGGATCCCTACACTAATGAATATAGCACTGCATGGTGGCCACCGCCGCAGCAATAACTATACCAGCAAGGGGCACAACCCAGTGGTTCTCAGCAGTTCGCAGCAGTGGTGCCAGGCTTAGCCCCTGGCTCTGGGCTGCACCACTCCACAAGCATAGCACCACAGCAGCAATGGCCACCACACAGCACCAACACCAAAAAAAGGAAAGGTTGACACAGCTTACCTCTTCTGGGCTCCCTTAAGCAGACTGAAAGGAGCAGGGCATTAACCCTTATACAGACTACTGCTAATTAAAAACACCTGGGCCAAATGGAGAGGAGTTCTGATCCATGTGTGAAAAATGAGGATGTATGAGGATGTACCTCTTCCTTCCGCGTTTGATTATAGTTGTTGAGTTGTATATATCTTTTGTTTCTTTAATTTTGTTAAATGTTCTCTTTGATTGCCAGTGCACATCCTGTGCTATGTATGAAGTCCTTAAAGGGAACCAGTCACATAGATTACTTCAGCCTTGCTGAGGGCAGACATGCTGTTGCCAGTGCTGTGTCCCTTATTCTGTAAGGTGCAACAGTTTCAAAGCAATTAGTGCTCAAATCTGGGAGTTTGCAACCTGTTCTACCAGAAAAGAGTCTAGCTTATTCATGAGCTAGGAAGGTTAATAAGTGGCTCCAGAGTTGGTGTACGAAGGTGGAGATTGGGTTCTTGGCTACAGATTCTATGGTAGGAATGGACTGCACCTAAAATGGAAGGGTACCTCTGTGGGAAGAGTGTCTAAACTGGGTACTGGGGGAAGAGCAACTACACATATAGCGGGCAAGATAGTGGAGATAAAAAACTGGAACTTAGTAATAAATGGGGGGGAGGAGTGGAAGGAGGGGTTATAATAATTAATAAGGACAGGGTTAAAGGAGTATAAAACAAAAAAACCTTTAAATTGCATGCTAACCAATGCCAGAAGTCTCACCAATCAAATTAATGAACTGCGATTATGTCTGGATGATAGACATGTCTGGATGATAGCTAGTGATTAGTTATGATTTACAAGTAAAAAATTGTTTAGAATATATAAAAATCAGAAAGGGGGAGGTATGTCTAAAGCCAACACTAAGGGAATATCTAGATACAGGAAATGACCATGTGTTGTCATTATGGGTAGAAATATATGGTGACAATAATATTAAAATTATGTTAGAGGCCTACTATAAACCACGAAATAAACCCATGGAAGATCTACTACTCATTGAGATTGTTGTTATGGGCACCTTCAATTATCCAGACATAAACTAGGAAACTGAAACCTGTGGTTCTCATAAAGGAAACAGATTTTTGTCAATAACTAAGATAGTTACCTTTTCCAATTAGTGCAGGAGTCAACTTAAAGGCAAGGCCCTTTAGGCACTTAATATTGACAACCTGACCCTAGTATCAAAGGTTCAGGTTGGGGGGGCACCTAGAAAAAAGTGACCACAATACAGTAAGGGCAACATGTATGTACAGGGCTGGGCCAGTAGTCTGGTGTCCTTCCAGCCCAAAAACTGGTACAGTACGCTTGATGTATGAGCAGGCGCCCTTCAAAATTAGGTACATTATCAGGCGCCCGCAGCACGTTGTAATGCGCCTGAGATCGGGGGCGTTCTGTAGGCGTGTATTCTACACATTTATGACCTTAGTACAGCAAAACCAGATGCATTGCTGCTGGAACAGGTAGCCCAATTTAAAAGTGGTTTACCTGAGCCTAAATTGTCGCTAAATCTATGACCCGCACTACAACAGGTTCATAGATTCAGGCGCATTCTATGCTACTAATATGTGCAATAAAATTGGCGATTGGATGCCAGAAATCATACATGTTGCCCTAAATTTCTACATATCCTTCAATAGAGTTTTTGTTGAGGAGCCAGAAAACATAGAACTTCAGGAAGGCTAAGTTCAATCTGTTTAGAAAGACTCTTAACCGCACAAGATCTTCAAAAATAATAGAACAGATAATAAATGGGAGATTTTTTTTAAGATCAATCTAAGCACCCACTGTGAGAGGTACATACCTTACAGAAATAAAATGATTAGAAACAGGAAAAAACCAATGTGGATCAACAGTGATATAAAGGAGCCAATAAAAAACAAAAAGAAAGCGTTTACGGTACTGAAACAGGAGGGCAATGAAGAAGTACTAAAAAAAACGCTATGAGGAGAAAAAATTAATTATGCAAAAAAAATAATGACAGCAAAGCCGAAGACAAGGAGGCAGATTGCCAAAAAGAGTAAAACTAACCCCCAAAATATTCTTCAACTATGTAAATAGTAAAAAGATTAAAACTGGAAATGTTGACTGTTTGAAAAGTATTGAGGAAAGTACTATAGAAAGTGATATGGAGAAAGCAAATCTATTAACCAATTTTTTCTCTACCACATTCACAGAGAAAAATTACATTTCTATTGATGGGCAGAGGGATGAGGTAAACTCCACTAGGATGTTTCCTGTTTAACCCAGGAAGAAATACATCTTTAGAAGACTACAATAGACAAATCACCAGTTCCTGATAGTCTACAACCCCGTGTTCTAAGCGAATTAACCATTACTGCCGCAGTCAGTTTTGACCTCCCTGACAGAGCCCCATTTTTAAAATCTGAAATGTGTCACTTTATATGAGAATAGCTTTTGATACTTTTACCTATCCAAGTGATTTTTTTTTTCTCATGACACATTGTGCTTTAAGATTAGTAATACATTTTTGTCCATACAATCCTTGTTTATTTGTAAAAAATATAAATTTTCCAAGTTCAAAAATTTCTGCGTGTAAGACAGATAGTTATTCCACACAAAATATTTCTAACCAGCATCTACCATATGTCTACTGTACATTTGAAGGAAATAATTATTTGATCCCTTGCTGATTGTGTAAGTTTGCCCATTGACAAAGACATGAACAGCCTATAATTTTAAGGGTAGGTTACTTTTAACATTGAGAGAGAGAATATCCAAAATAAAATCCAGAAAATCACATTGTATAAATTATATAAATATATTTGCATTTTGCAGGGAGAAATAAGTATGTGATCCCTCTGGCAAACAAGACTTAATGCTTGGTGGGAAAACCCTTGTTGACAAGCACAGCAATCAGATTTTTTGTAGTTGATGATGAGGTTTGCACATATGTCAGGAGGAATTTTGGTCCAATCCTATTTGCAGATCATCTCTAAATCACTAAGATTTTGAGGCTGTCGTTTGGCAACTCGGAGCTTCAACTCCTTTCATAAGTTTTCTGTGGGATTAAGGTCTGGAGACTGGCTAGGCCACTCCATGACCTTAATGTGCTTCTTTTTGAGCCACTCCTTTGTTGCCTTGATTGTATGTTTTGGGCCATTATCTTGCTGGAAGACCCAGCCACAACCCATTTTAATGTCCTGGCAGGGGGAAGGAGGTTGTCACTCAGGATTTTATGGTAAATTGCTTCATTCACTGATGCTTTTATTGGTACTGCTTTGATGTTTATATGACTTTTTGATTGTTTTTTATTCCATTTTATGTGAACGAAAAATTCCATGAATATATATATTTATGGTGTTCATCATGCGGTTTAGGTAACATAACAGATTTATAGGGTAAGTTTTTACGCATGCAATGATACCAAATATCTGTACTTTATTTATTTTTATCTTTCTTGGGGTGATTGGCATCTCGAAAGAGTAAAAGGCTGATGTACATGTTTTTATTTTATTTTTTGTGTTTTACCTGTTTTTGATGTTTTTGTACTTTTTTTTACTTTTCCCCATAGGGAACTTGTATCAGTGATCTTCAGATCACTGTTACAACAGAGAGGAGTACACAGCAGTATTGCTCTCTATCTCAACTGTCAATCACTATGTCCGGCCATGTGAACGGGGCATGACTGGGCATAGTGATGTCACGGGCAGCCCGTAAGTCTTTGCTAGGCTTCTGAGCTGTCAGGGAAGCCATCAGAGCCTGCACACGCCACAGAGGCTTCCTTCTTCTGTTTTTCCCTTAATTACTGCGATTATTTGCGGCAGATAAATGGTTAATCACTGGTGGCTGGAGTGAGCTTTAGAAAAAAGACGGCTTTAGTGTGACTTAATAAATTTGTCAATAAGGTCAATATGGAGATCTCTCCCATGATGTATTTAGACCCAGGACTGTAGCCATAATGAGGGGGCATCCTCTATGTCTAGAAGAAAGAAGATTTAACCATAAGCATAGACAGGGTTTCTTTACTGTAATAGCAGTAAGGGTATGGAACTCTCAGAGGAAATTGTCATGATGAACTCACTACATGAGCTTAAAAGGAACCTGGAGGCATTTCTAGAGTGAAACAATATAACAAGTTATAATGACTAGAATTCTGGAGTCGTTGAGCCATTGACTTATTCTGATTGTCAGAATGTAGTCAGGAGGCAAGTTTTCTCTAAAATTAGGACAATTGGCTTCTACCTTTTGCCTTTCTGTGGATTAACAATGCTGTATAGGACAATAGACTGAACTGGAAAGAGGCCTGTCTTTTTCTGCCTTTTAAACTCTGTAACTATGTAATGCCTATAAAAGAAAGACCATTAAAAATATATCTGTTTTTAAATGTATAACAATTTGGAAGATCTGTTAAAAAGGACTGTTATACTTTTAAATTTTGTTTCCTATAAAAAGAATAAAGATGATAAAAAGTCCAGAAGTTTCAACAAGATGCAAAAATGTGGTATGAACCTAGCTGCACTACTTCATCATACTCTCAGAGAGGTTCTCTTTAATTAGACACTTTGCAAATGGGGGTTACAGATATTCAGATTTCAATCTGTAAGTAAAACAAACCATTATTTTAGTAACAATCATAAAACATTTTTATATATTCTCATTAGGGACAGGAAATATAATTAGCCTCTTTAATGTCCTTATAATAATGCCTTTTTGTTTTACAATCCACTCCTGTGTATCCTATTTTCCACATACTGTTATTTTGATTGCATCGTTGAATCCCCTGAAAATCCTCTCAAAAATGCAAAAACTCATAGCTTTTCTAATACATCACATAATGTTTCATGAATACTATTCTCCATTGACTTTCCATGGCCAGATTTGTACTGGAGCCACGATGCCCACTAACATTTATTTCTTTTTGTAAAAATAACTCAATGTATTTATGAGGCATAGTAAATGTAGTAAATCTAATAAAAACATAAATTAATATGAAAGCCTCTAAAACAAATTGCTTCCTGCAAGCAATATGTAAAGCTCTCATGCTTCATTAAATAGACGTTGTGTAATATATCTCTTACCAACATATATTATAGGAAAACATTGTGAGATAAAACAATTTTTTTAAATGTTTTATATTTGCATTTTAATTTTATATGATACATTTCACCATCATGTGTGAAACATAAACGAGGTAAATTGACAATTATAAAAAATCATACAAAGGTAAATTCATACTTAGAGACCATGCAAAAAAGTAGCCATTACAGAAGACAAACATTTTGACAGTTTGTAGTTCATAACTGTGGGACCCTCGTATTCTTATTGACTATACGCAAATCTGTGTGCTATATGTCTGGTAAGCTTCATGACCGTTTGGTCATTTCATGGTCTAAGAGTTACAAAGTTACAGAGTACATCACTCACATTTTTGCAAATATTGTACTATATCTTTTCATAGGGCAACACTAAAGATATGACACTTTTATACAATGTAAAGTAGTCAGTGTATAGCTTGTATAACAGTGTCAGTTTGGTGTGCCCTAAAAATAACTCGGTTATTATTGATCACACAGTTATCAATGTCTAAACCACAACAAAAATGAGTACACCCCTAAGTGAAAATGGACAATTTGTGTCCAAAGTGTCAATATTTTGTGTGGCCACTATTATTTTCCAGCACTGCCTTAACTGGAGACATGCTTGGCCAGTCTATCACCTTTACCCTTATTTTCTCTAGCAAGGCAGTGGTCGTCTTGGAGGTGTGTTTGAGGTTGTTATCATATTGGAATAATGCCCTGCGGCCCAGTTGCCATAGGGGGGGGGATTATGCTTTAATATCTCCCAGTACATATTGGCATTCATGGTTGCGTTAATGAACTGTAGCTCCCCACAGCCGGCTGCACTCATGCCGCCCCAAACCATGACACTCCCAACACCATGCTTCACTGTAGGCAAGACACACTTGTCTTTATACTCCTCACCCAGTTGACGCTACACATGCTTGACAAAATCTGAACCAAATAAGTTTATCTTGTTCTCATCATACCACATTACATGGTTGCAGTAATCCATGTCCTTAGTCTCATTGTCTTTAGCAAACTGTTTGCAGGATTTTTTGTGCATCAACTTTAGAATAGGCCTCCTTCTTGGACAACAACCATGCAGAATTTGATGCAGTGTTCGGCGTATGGTCTGAGCATTGACAGGCTGACCCACTACCCCTTTAACCTCTGCAGCAATGCTGATATCTAATTTGAAAAGACAATCTCTGGATATGATGCTGAGCATGTGCACTCAACTTTTTGGTCGACCATGACGAGGCATGTTTCGAGTGGAACCTGTCTTGTTAAAACGCTGTATGGTCTTGGCCACCTTGGTGCAGCTCAGTTTCAAGCCTTGGTGCAGCTCAGTTTCAAGCCTTGGTCATCTTAATGTAGAGCAACAATTATTTTTTTCAGATCCTCAGAGGGTTATTTGCCTTGAGGTGCCATGATGAACTTAAAGTATGAGACAGCCTTAACACCAAATTTAACATACCTACTCCCCGTTCACACCTGAGAAATTGTAACACTCATGAGTCACCCGACATTGTGCAGGGAAAATGGGCACCAAATCTCCATTTATACTTAGGGGTGTACTCACTTTTGTTGCCAGCAGTTTAGACATTGATGGCTGTGTGTTGAATTATTTTGAGAGCACACCAAATTTACACTATTATACAAGCTGTACACTCACTACTTTACTGTACATTGTATCAAAATGTCATATCTTTAGTCCTGTCCCATGAAAAGATATAATACAATTTTTACAAAAATGTGAGGGGTGTACTTCCTTTTGTTAGCTACTGTAACTCCTGAACTCTTTCTACAATGTACTCTTAAAGTCCTGCTGTTTTAAATTAGTCAGTGTTTTATCTTGTCTGGATGCCTTAATGGCATTATTTTATGGCATTATTTTATACCTGTAGCTACTTTTATTCTGATACTGGTGCATCCTACATCTCTGAAGGGTCCAGCGTCGGGGGTTTCCTTTACAACCTTCTTTACTTTGACGGCAATTCCAAATTTTTAAGCCCTGGCGCTACTATTTTCTTCTCTAGGCCAATAGTGGCGTAAATTGCTTCTCCTTTTTCTTGGTAATTACTAGGATGGGCATCATCTCTCTTTGAATTAAACAATCCTGTGATATCTAATATGCAAGAATTCCTGGCCACTATTAAAAGAGTCTTTAAAGAAACAAGGACGGTCTTTCCTGCTATTTCTAACTTGATCTGTCAAAGAACCTCAACCATTGCTCGATGTGTTTTCCAATTCCATTGGCCTCCGAACGGGGAAATGTTGAGCGTTACGTTGGTTTATCGACATCGGGGAAAAGCGGCCACCATCGATAAGGGTATTTGGTTGGCGATAGCGATCATCCCCGATGACCATTAAAGTCTAGGGGGAGACAACAACCCTTCATTTTTACACCCAAACAGGGCTGGAAAGCGGGAAATTTTAACAGAAAAAAGTAAAATGGATCCCTGCACATTTTAGGCACAACATTGGGCTAAAAAACCACAAAAAAAATCACACACCATTACTATCCTGTCTTGTACACAGCATGCCCCCTTAAACCCTGCATCCCCACAAAAAAAAAAAGTCCAGAAGGCTTTTTTTATTTAAACCCATCATTTTACTTGACTGGACATTGAATATCCCCCGTCCCGGAACCCCCCGCATGACCCAAAAAAACCTGCATGACCCCCCAAGATTAAAAAGTGCCGGAAAGAAGAAAACTTTGAAAACCCCCCCTTTTAGTTGAACGGGAATTGCCCCAAACCCCTGTCCTGGGGGACCCCAGCATGACCCTTTAAACCTGTCGCCCCACGATTAAAAAGTCCCGGGAAAAAGGAGTCTTTAAACCCACATTTTAGTTGAATGGAATTTGACAAAAATGCCCGGGACCGCAGTATGACCATTAAACCTGTCTGACCAACAGATTAAAAAGTCCCGGAAAAAGGGGAGTCTTTCAACCCCCCATTTTAGTTGAATGGAATTGAAAACCTGTCGGACCGCAGCATCCCCTTAAACTGTCACCCACAGATTAAAAAGTGCCGGAAAAAGGAGTCTTTCAACCCCATTTTAGTTTTCACTGGACTTTGACTAAAATGTCCTGGCCCGCAGTATGACATTAAAAAACCTGTCTGCCCCCCAAATTTAAAAAGTCCCGGAAAAAGGAGTCTTTAACCCCCTTTTTTGTTGAATTTTGGACTTGAAAAAACCCTGCCCCTGGACCCAGCATGACCCTTAAACCTGTCTGACCAAAGTTTAAAAAAAGTGCCAGAAAAAGGAGTCTTTTCAACCCCCTTTTTAGTTTAACTGGACATTACTATACCTGCCCTTTGGACCGCAGTATGACCTTTAAAACCTGCTGACCCCAGATTAAAAAGTGCCAGAAAAAGGAGTCTTTCAACCCCCATTTTTAGTCGAACTGGAATTGATATACCGCCCTGGACCCCGTATCCCTTTAAAACTGTCTGACCCCCAGATTAAAAAGTGCCGAAAAAGGAGTCTTTCAACCACCATTTTAGTTGAATGGACATTGACTATCCCGTCCTGGCCACAGATGACCCAGGGCCGGAGTTACAGGGGGTGCGGTGAGAGCCCAGGGGGCTCCGTCATCTATTAACAGCGGGTTTAAAAATGCCCTGATGACGCAGAACGAAAATGTCGTTGAAGCAGAGTGGGGGAAAGCGGAAAGGTTGAGAACCCCAGCCTTCCTCAGTACACAGAAAGCCCTGGGTGCGCTTCCCTCCGTATGAGTGCGGCCCAAATTTGGCTTCACTTGGAAAACTGGTGGTTAAGCCCTTTACCCCGGGTGCCCTTTTTCTTGGCATTCTTTTTCTCTTTTATCAAGTGCTGGGGGAAAATGGTCTCTGTACTTTTTTTCTGTCCGTGCCCATACCCATGCCCCTTGAATAACCTACACGGGGTAATTTTTCCTGTACCCCCCTTGTACAATTCAGGGGAATTTTTTTTTAACAGCTTTTTGTACAGCAAGTTTTTTTAGTATTTTAAATTTAGAAAACACTTTTTAAAAAATAGGATGGAATCCACCTGTCTTTTTTTCTTTTTTTTTAAATTTTTTAAAAAAAAGGGGTTTCTCAATACGGGATTGTAGCTATGTTAGAGATCTTGCAAAAACAAGTCATTTTGCAATATGTGTCCATTAACGTGCCCTACCATTCCTGTTTCTGACAGCACCATCACCCTTGACCACTCTTACAATTGTGAAAAAAAAATGTCTTTAGAAAAAAAATTTTTTTTAATAGGACCTGTAGTAAGTGCATGTCACAGCAAAATCCCCCCAAAATTCAAAAATGCCCCATGAGCCCTTTGGAAATGTGAAGAACAAAGTCTGTTAGAAACAACTTTTTTTAAATAGGACCTGTAGTATACCCTTTCATTCAAACAAAATGCCTCCAAAAATTCAAAGCATGACCCTTGGCCACTTTGGGACAATTGTAAAGAACAAACGCTGTTGAAACAAAAATTTTTAAAAAGGACCTGTGTATAGCTGATGTCACACAAAACCCCCAAAAAAATTCAAAAATGACCCAAACCCTTTTGACATTTGAAGAACAAATTCTATTAAAACAACATTTTTTAGAATAGGCCCTGTGTATTGCTGATTTCAAAGCAGCATGACCCAAAAAATTATAAAAATGATTCTCAGCCACTGTTAAAAATTGTAAGGGAAAATGCCCTTAGAACCCACATTTTTTTCCAAAGACATAATTATTGCTGTATTCCCCAAAAACATGCCCCCAAAAAAATTATAAAAATTCTAGCCTGTTAAAATTGTGAGGCAACATGCCCCCAAAACCATTGAAAATCGGGGAAAAATTTCTAAAGATGAAGTGAGTAAAGGGAAATAGGGTTTTGTCATGAAACCTTGGGTCTTTTCAGTCTCCTCCAGCAAAACCAGCAAAATGAAGTTGGGAACTGAGAAAAAAAAAATTGGGGGGAACATGCCCCCAAAACCATTGACAATGCAAAAAAAATTCTAAAGAGAAGTGAGTAAAGGAATAGGTTTTTTGTCATAAAACCCTTGGTGTCTTTTACGTCCCCTCACAGAAAAACCAGCAAAAATAAACTTTTGGGGAATAGAATAAAAAAATTGTAGGCAACATGCCCCCAAAACCCATTGACAATGCGAAAAATTTAAAGATAAAAGGGGGAGTAAATGGAATTGGTTTTGTCATGAAACCTTTGGTTCTTTTACAGTCTCCTCACAGCAAAACCAGCAAATAACTGTTGGGAATGGAAAAAAAAAATTGTGAGGCAACAACCCCAAAAACCCCTTGAAATGCGAAAAATTCTAAAATAAAGTGAGAAAAGGGGGAATAGGGTTTTTTGTCATAAAACCTTGGTGTCTTTTACAGTCTCCTCACGAAAAACCCAGCAAATGAACTTTTGGGAACTGAGAATAAAAATTGCAGTAAGAAATGATCATTTTAAAAATAAGTTTTTAAAAGGCCATTTTGTTTGGGAGGAATTTGAAGTAGATAGCAACTAATCGGTGACCGAATTTGGGCCACAACATATCAGAGATCCATGCCTGATTCATTTTGAGAAGTCAAACGACCACATTATCGGGGAAAGCCGGATGGTTGCTGTAATGACTCGCCCCACTGTGCTGAAAGGCACTCAGATATAAAGCTGGCTGCTGGGCAGGACAAACCTCTATGGCGTGGCGAGCCCGCTCGGGGCCCTTCGTCCATTTTGGATCCCAGAAGTTTTGGGGGCCGGAACACATCCAAAAACACGGGGTTAGACGCAGTAGTCGTTCACAGATCTTAAATGGTCTTGGGTGTTGTATGTGTGTCCTGCATTGCATGCGTTTGGGGAGGTGGGGAAAAAAGATTGCGAGGTCACCCTTGGCCTTCTGCCCCCCTTCCTGCGCTGCTGCCGCTACGGCTACCTTGGCCTTACTGCTGCAAGTCGGGCGTTGTTCCACCGTGACATTTTAAGAACGGGGGAGACGAACAGATGTCTCCCGTTGATCTTTTAGCAAAGGGCCCCATTTTTGCATTTTACTCTCTTTTGGGGGGGTGGAAGGAAATGCTGAGTATTGTTTTTTACCGGGGATCCAGGGGGGTGGCCACCCAGTAAATGTTGTTTATTTTTATGGCCTTAATGCGAGGGTATGTTGGAGGAAATGGAGCTCCAAGACTCATCTGAGAATGGAGCCTTTATTTCCCAAGCCTCTGGGGTCGAGGGGGACTAGAAAATATCTTCCTCATCTTCCCCCTCCTCCCCAAATTCGCGCCAACCTCTTTCCAACAAAGGGCGTCGGAACTCGGTGTTTGGAAAACCTCCCACTCCTCCCTTGCTTCCCGGCACAGCTTCAACAAGCCCTGATTGCCCGAGAGATGCACCCCGAGAGCGATGGCCACCTTGCACAGCTCTGGACCCCCCAACCCCTGCCCAAGAAGCCGATGAAATTTTGAAACTGTCGGGCCTTGTGGATTTGACGAGAGAAAGGTCCGTGTCCGCATCTGTGTCCGTCTCCCCCTCCCTCGTGGCGGGACCTTTGTTTAGGTGTCCAACGATCGTTCAGAACTAAAATCACCACAATGTCATGTGACAAGGGGATTTTTCCCCACTGAATTTTGGTGGGTTTTTTCAAAAAATGGCAAAGGGGGTGCAGGTCCTTTCACCTGCCCACTCTCGGTGGCTCAACACCCCGGGTCCCCAAGCTGTTTGTCACCAGTGTACTTTTTTACTGCGTAATGGCATTGCGCTGCTGCCCCAATCGCTGGACAAGGGAGGGTGGGAAAATTTCCGCGTGTTTCCCGTCAACAATGGACGGTTGACGGGGGGGGGCCGATGACCTGCAACCAGCCAGGCGGGGGTGAAGCAGGGCGAATGGCGGGAAATGCGAAAATCAGACCCCAGCTTTTTTCGCAGGCAGTCCGACCGGTAGCCTTTTGAAATTTCTGGCGACCAGGTTCGACTGTGCCAGGAAAAGGGGGGTGCTCCAGCCCCCGATCTTAAGGGCGGCCAGCAGATCTCGCCCGTTATCGCATACCCCCTTGCCTGGCACAAGGTTCTTGTACCCGCAGCGCTCGGTCTCGTTGCGGAGAGCCTCCACACTCCTGACCTGTGTGGGGATGGTCTCCAAGAAGATTCATTTTAAAACCTTGGGTTTTCCGGGCCCCCCTGATGCCACAGAGGACCTTGGAGGAAAAAGCCCTGCACCATCCTGCGGTTTTGAAGAGCGTGCCCCCGAGCCTGAGAGCCACCGTCACCCCAGAGACACCACGCGCTCACCCAGTAGCTTCCCAAGATAAGCCGCCTTGGCCCTGCTTATAGTCCATGTGTCGGTGGCAGATGGACTTTTCGGCCCCAGATTCAGACAACCGCTTTAAATTTTTGATGACACGTGGGGGGCCCGGCAGGGATGCTTTTCTGGCAAAGAAATGCCCGCTGGGATTGGTATTGGGGCAGGAAGGGCCCTGACGTGGCGGAACCCCTCTGTGTCCCCAGACGGAAAGGCAAATTTCCAAGGCTTAAAAGCCTGGAAAAGCCCAAAATTTAGCTTTTGGCTTTTTGGGATGGTTTGGGTTAAAGTGTTTTTTTTGCTCCCAAACCGGAAGACAAAGGCTGGGTCTAGACTGGGCCGCTGTAGGCGGCAGGTCGTCAAACTGGCGGGAAAGGGGAAGGGGTAGGTGGGGTCTCTGGTGGTGCGGTGGTACTTGGGGACGGTGGGGGCTGAAGCGGAGACTGATCCCTGATCATGACTTGAGAGACATGAGCAGCTGAGGGAAGCTTGGTGGTGGCGGAGGGAGAGGAGGGGGAGACAGAGGGTGTGACAGTGGTTGGGGGCCCCCCGTCGGTCTGGCCTTTTTTGGCCAAAGGTTCCCCCCCTTTCAACTCATGCATTCGTGAAAAGTAATAGAATGTTGGGGTGGTTAACCACTTAAGGTTTTGCCTCTATTATGCGTTTACGGCAAAAGGCGGCATATGACATCCTGGGTGAATCAGAGCTTTCAAAGAAGGCCAGGCTTGGAGGTCCTGGCCTTTTTTTTCGGCGATAAGCGGGAGCGGGGTTTTGCGCTGACCCTGGGTGGCGGAATCATATCAGGGGACTTCGGGAACCGCCCCTCCCTTTTTGTGGCGGGACCCGTATTGACATACCCCCTCGTTTCCTCCTCTCCCCCTGATGAAGCGCTCGCAAGCAAAATTCTGCGGAAAAGACCACGTGGACCCAATGTGCATCATCATCACATCAACACAGGTGACTTTGGGCGTCCTGGGAAATTTCTCACCAGGGAAACTGCGGGCTACAAGCAAGAGGGGCCCGCAAGGCGTTGCCGACCGCCCGGGTTTTTTTCCGATTGACCGGCTTCCTTCTCCTCCTCTGATGGCATCAGTAACTGGGCTCAGAGCAACAATCATCCTCTTTATCTTTTAACTGCATTTGACCCCCAACCCCATTTTGTCATCAAAGGGTTTCGACAATGGATTATCCAAGTGGTGGGTAAAAGAGTTGACATTTGGGTGCTTCATGTTGGACGGTGCTGATGATGTGATGACGAAAAATTTGTGGGCCGTGCTGGGAGGAGGGAAGGTAAGACTATGGATGCAGGTTTTCATTAACCACTGAAGGACAGATTGGGCGACGCTGTTCTTACGAGATTCCAGGGGCCCCGACCCCGCGATGACAGGCCTGACGGTCCGCAAATGACGATCCGCTGGCATGCGTGTTGTCGCCAGCACTGGAAGGGAAAACCCTTCTCTCGTACCTCTACCTCCATGTGTTTCCCCCCCCTTTTCTCGCCCCTTTCCACCTGCATTTTGCTCATGTTTAGAAAAAAAAAAATTTGAGAAGGTATGAAAAAGTTTTGGAAAGTCTTTTTATTAAAAAACGCAAAACAAGCTATTCTCAAAAACCCCCTAATAAAAAAAAATTGCTTGGGTTCAAATTTTAAATGCAAGGGGTTTTTATCAACAAATTGGACGGGAAAAGTCAAAAAAACGATTGTTATGTTTCGATAATACACGGGGTTTTTTTTTCACCTTTCCCAAATTTACCAGTGGTGATGTAAAAAATTTTGTTTTAAAATTTACGTGCAAGCGCGTCAAAGAACAAAGCTGAGTGCGCCCCAAAATAAAAAAACACTATCTGAAAAGTATTCGGATAATAAAATTATTTTTTGCACCCTTTTAAAACACCCGGTTTACTATAAAAATTTCTTTTTTCAGATTTTTCATGCAACCCCCGTCAAAAGAACAAAGTTAGTGCCCCAAAGTCAAAAAAAAGTATTTTGTTTTTTTTCGTTAATAACGGTTTTTTTGCACCTTTCAATTCACCTGTGGGACTATAAAATTGCTGTTTTAGATTTTTGTGCAAGCTGCGTCAATGAAAAAATGTAGTGACCCCAAATAAAAAAAAAATATCTTTAGTTTTCGATAATACACTATTTTTTGCACTTTCAATTCCCTGTGGTGATATAAAAATTGCTGTTTTTTGATTTACGTCAAAATGCGTCAAGAACAAAGTGTGTGTAAAATAAAAAAACCTATCTGAATTATTCATAATAAAATGTATTTTTTGGGGCAAAACCCCCCCCCCCCCCCTTTACTATAAAAGCTGTTTTCAGATTTACATTCAAGCTGCGTCAATGAACACAGCTGTAGTGCGCCAAAGTCAAAAAACACGTATCTGTTATGTTTTCGTATAATACACGGTATTTTTTGCACCTTTCAATTCACCTGTGGTGACTATAAAATTGCTGTTTTAAGATTTACGTGCAAGCTGCGTCAATGAACAAAGCTGTAGTGCGCCAAAGTCAAAAAACACGTATTTGTTATGTTTTCGTATAATACACGGTATTTTTTGCACCTTTCAATTCACCTGTGGTGACTATAAAATTGCTGTTTTAAGATTTACGTGCAAGCTGCCTCAATGCACAAACCTGTAGAGCGCAAAGTCAAATAACAAGTATCTTTTATGTTTTAGGATAATACACAGTATTTTTTGCACCTTTCAATTCACCTGTGGTGACTATAAAATTGCTGTTTTCAGATTTAAGTGCAAGGCGGATATATGAACAAAGGTGGAATGGGTAAAATTGAAAATGAACACCCACCTGAAATGTATACTGATAATAAAAGTGGAGTTTTGCACCTAACACAGAGACCTGCAGTTACTAGTTAATATAAGTTCAGGCTGCCCAATATCCAGGAAATATTTCAATAGCAAACTGTTAATAATAAAGATATTGCACTGCAATGACTACACTAAGTCTTTGGGGAACTTTATCCAGTGTTTCTTTATAGAGCTTGTCTGTGTTCGCCCGCGGGCCCCCCCCCCGCTCTCCCCGTGACTTTACAGCGGTAGATGCTCCTTTAAAATTCTCTACCTAACTACATAAAATCTTCCAGTCTCTAATCTAACTAAAATTTAAGGATCAAAGCTAAAAGTAGATGTTACTCGGTTCAGAAAAAGAATAATTTTGCTGAGCGGTTTGGCCACAGGTAGAACGCACGTCCTACTCCTATGAGACGCTGAGAGACACTGAGGCTGAACAGGAAACGCTGTTCTATGTAAAACGAGGTCATGTGATTTTTCCAGCCAATCGCAACCATACACATCCCAGTCATGACGTCGCACACACATCTCACCCTGCTCTATTCTATAATCTGATTTGCTGGCCGCCAAAATTACAGGAAGCGCCGAAAATGGCGCGATCTTAATAGATGATGCACAGATTTTAGCCTTAATTATCGCATGATCTAAAAATTTCGATCACCATAAAAACCTTGCCAATTTCAACTTTGTCGATAATAATCGCTCAACACTACTAGGTAATAATGGAATAATGAAACTCTTGTTTCCATTATTTAGGAAGGGTCAGCCAGTCACATAATTAATTAATTGGCAGGCCACAATTTTCTTGCCACTTTGCATGCTTTTCTCTCCATGGCTAATTAAATTGTCATCAAATTCCTCAAAGTCATTGGGAGGTGAAGTAGTTAGCACCTATGTTCCACAACGGAGAAACTCATGCAGTTTGAGGTTACTGATGCTGAATGCCAATACAGAAAAAACAGTAAACTGTGCCTGTACTGTTGCAAACTACTATTGAGACTGCCCTGAGAGGCTGGGAAACTCCAGTTCCTAGGACTTGTGGGAAAGGCTACAATCAGCAAAATTTCTTTCACTCAGAGTCACAATTCCTATGTTACTATTATCCTATGAAATATGCTTTACTGATCAGGCCTTTCTGGATTCTAGATCAGCAGTTAACTTTATTTACCAAACTTTGGTCTTCCTTCACTGGATCACCATAAAGCGACTGGAGAACCCCTTGCATCACCTCTGTGAAAGGTGAACTACTTCTGGAGAACATTTCTTTCACCACAGACTCTCTGAATTTGCAGCTTGGTGCAGAAGAACTCTATCTATAGATTGGAACACTGGTCAAATTACTCATGAACTGCTGCCATCTTTACTACCTGGTCTTCATACTTTGCAAGCACCACGCTCTACAGTATATCCTCTTCCTGGATTTTCATAGCAAAACACAGATTTTGTAAAAGTTTTTATTAAATCTCTTCCTCCACAAAGGTGTTTTGATCATTTACTTGATACTGTCTCTCTGCAGAGCACAGTTTACTCTTTGTCTCTACTGAAAAACAAAAGCCATATCACAGTATTTCACAGAAAATATGGAAAAGCGCTTGATATGCAAATCTTCATTTGCAGGAGCTGGTTTCTTTATGACCACGCTTGACCTATGGGGAGTCTACAACTTGATTTTAATTTGTGAAGTATCCCTGCTTCATACTCCTGTGTCTTCACGCAAATGTAAAAATGTGGCTTGTTTCTGAATGGCCGTTTGTGTGCCACCTACCACGATCTTTTGCTTAATCCTGCCCAGACCATAGCTTGTATGAATTCTGTCTTTTTCCCTGATAACTTGTCCCTGACAACCAAGATTCAGTAATTACTAACAGAGTCTACTCTGGTTGTAGCAACCTTGAATTTCTTTTGGAGAAAGTTAAAAACTCCTTGTGGGAGCAAAGAATCATATAATTGCTTAGACTCCACTTGCAGGTTTAGTCAAATACCAGATAAACTGCAATTAGGAGAGAGTCACCCGGGCGCCATAAAATTAAGTGATTGACAGGTCCCATCAAAATCAGTGGCTCTGGTGGAAATTAATCAGACCACTCAGTGACTTGAGAGTGGAAAGTTGAAAGCTTTCACTATGTGTGGCAGAGTGGAGGCAAGAAGTTGTATGTTTCTTCCACTAGATTGTATGAAGCAGGGAAGATGGCCTTTTCTGCTGTGTATTTTGAAATGAAGACCTGAAGATGGACCTGGTTGGGACTCCACTTCAGATCTTGAGCTAAAAGGTTATTCTCACCACAATATTCAGCTTTAAACATGTAGGCAAAAGTAAACAAAGACTATTACCAAATGCATTGCTGTTCTGATTTTGCTTCTTTTAGAGCTAGAGTAGATCTTATCTCCTGCTTGTGTACACAAGATTTTTTAGGTTACCGACTATCTCACTCTGCTCTTATTGCTCCAGCTGCCCTTTGCCGATAATGGTAATGTCACTCCCTGTTGTGTCTTATCAGCAGCACAGGAGCTTGTTCATCTTAGTTAATGAAAAACTTAAACTCAGTAAAGCTCAGTAGCCTTCTTCCCTATTGTCAAAATCCTTCCATTAGCAATGTCCCCCTAACGGGCTAAGATAGGAATAGCAGAGCTGATTTGCCAATCACTACTGTAGAACCACCCACATCCTAACATGGACCTGGGAGCCTGAAGCTGACTGTGAAGAGCAGACTGAGGGGGTACCCATATACCTACTGGCTGCATCTATATCCCTACCTATTGAGGGGGCATCTATATACTTATCTTCTAAGGGAGCACCTATATCTATACCTACTGAAGGGGCACCTATATCTCTACCTACCTACTGAGGGTAACAATATACTTACATGCTGAGGGGGCACCTATATCCCTACCTACTGGGGGACCCTATATTCCTTCCTACTGTGGGCACCTATATCCTTATCTACTGAGGGGGGACCTATATCTCTATCTACCTACTGGGGGTACTTATATCCCTATCTACTCATGGGGTACCTATATCCCTACTTATTGGTGACATCTATATCCCTACCTACTGAGGTATATCCCTACCTAATGAGGGAGTAATACTTATCTACCTTATATACCTACTTATTACATACTTATATAGATACTTATCTACCTTACATATTTATCTACCTTATAAACCTACCTACTGAGTTGGCACCTATATACCTACTGAGGAGGCACTTATATACCTACCTACTGAAGGGGGAACCTATATACCTAACTACTGGGGGAACTTATTTCCCTACCTAATGAGGGGGCACCCATATACCCATCTACTGAGGGGTCACCTATATCCCTACCTACTGACTGCATCTATATCCCTACCTACTGTGGGGACACCTATAAACCAATTTACTGAGGGGGTACCTACTGGGGACACCTATATACTTATTTACTGTGGGGGCACCTATATCCCTATTGGGGGTACTTATATCCCTTCCTACTGAGGGGGGACCAATACACATATCTACTGAGGGAGCTCCTATATACCTAACTACTGGAGGTACTTATATCCCTACCTAAAGAGAGCAACTATATACCTAGGGGGTACCTACTTAGGGGGTACCTATATTTCTATCTACTGGGGGGCACCTATATACTTACATACTGATGGGTAATCTATATCCCACCTACCAAGGGGTACTTATATCCTTACCTACTGGGGACACCCATATACCTACCTAATGAGCTGACACCTATATACCTTCCTACTGGGGGCAACTATATCCTTATCTACTGAAGGTGCACCTATATCACTACCTACCAGGTATACCTATGTCCCTACTGCTGGGGACATCTATATCCCTACTTACTGAGGAGGCACATATATCTCTACCTACTGTGGACATCTATATCCCGACCTACTGAGGTATATACCTACCTACTGAGGGGGCATCTATATACTTAACTACGGGGGTAATTACTGTATATTCCTGTATAATGTATATTACTGTATAATGAGGGGGCACCCATATACCTACAGTGGGGAAGAAAAAGTATTCAGTCAGCCACCAATTGTGAAAGTTCTTCCATTTAAAAAGATGAGAGAGGCCTGTAATTGACATCATAGATAGACCTCAACTATAAGGCCATGTTTACATAGCTTAAAATGGGACATATTTCAGTCCGTAATTACGCCCCGTACTGCGCGAATTACAGGCTGGAATACGTCCCAGTCATAGTTTCATAGTTTGTAAGGCTAAAAAAAGACAAGTCGTCCATCTAGTTCAGCCTGTTGTGCTAAGGTGTTGATCCAGAGGAAGGCAAAAACCCCCAATAAGGTAGAAGCCAATTGTCCTTATTTTAGGGGAAAAATTCCTTCCTGACTCCAATCTGGCAATCAGAAAAATCCCTAGATCAATGACCCCTCTCCTGAGGGGTCATTACGGTAATCCACAGTTCTCATAGAGAACTATGGATTACGTCTCCTCTCCCTGCTTGGCGAATCCACCGCGGGGGGAGATAAGTGACATGTATACGCGCCGCTAGTAATGAAAGTCTATGGGCCGGCGAGGTGCCGGCCCCCAGCTCCCGCCCCGCCCCCATCCACATGGCGGAATTGCGGGGCGGAATTACACCCCGCAAATAAGCCGTGTCAACATAGCCTAAGAGACAAAATGAGAAAACGAATGCAGAAAATCACATTGTTTGATTTGGAAAGAATGTATTTGCAAATTATGGTGGAAAATAAGTATTTGGTCAATAACCAAAAGTTCATCTCAATACTTTGTTATATATCCATTGTTGGCAATGACAGAAGTCAAAAGTTTTCTGTAAGGCTTCACAAGGTTGGCACACACTGTTGCTGGTAAGTTGGCCCATTCCTCCATGCAGATCTCCTCTAGAGCAGTGATGTTTTGGGGCTGTCGCTGGGCAACACGGACTTTCAACTCCCTCCAAAGGTTTTATATGGTGTTGAGATCTGGAGACTGGCTAAGCCACTCCAGGACCTTGAAATGCTTTTTATGAAGCCACTCCTTCATTCCACTGGCGGTGTGCTTGGGATCATTCTCATGCTGAAAGACCCAGCCACATTTCATCTTCAAAGTCCTTGCTGATGGAAGGAGGTTTGCACTCAAAATTCTTTGGATGCAGCTCATCATTCTCTCTCCTCCAAACATGATGAGTTGGGTTTCTACCAAACAGTTCTACTTTGGTTTCATATGACCATATGGCATTCTCCCAATACTTTCTGGATCATCTAAATGCTCTCTAGCAAACTCCAGTCAGGCCTGGACATGTTGTAGCTTAAGCATGGGGACACGTCTGGCACTGTAGGATCTGAGTGCCTGACAGCATAGTGTGTTACTGATGGTAGCCTTTGTTACGTTGGTCCCAGCTGTCTGCATGTCATTCACTAGGTCCCCCCGTGTGGTTCTGGGATTTTTGCTCATCTTTCTTGTGATCATTTTGACCCCACAGGGTGAGATCTTGCGTAGAGCCCCAGATGGAGGGAGATGATCAGTGGTCTTGTATATCTTCCATTTTCTAATTATTGCTCCTACAGTTGATTTCTTCACACCAAGTTGCTTACCTATTGCAGATTCTGTCTTCCCAGCCTTTTTAGGCGCATTAAGTTTACTTGACGCCAGATTTTTGAGAGGATCGGACTTTCTGGCACACTTTGCACTGATTTAATGCGCCTAAAAATTGCTGCAGTGCCGGCAATTTTCTAACATGTTGCCTTTAATCTTTGTATCTCGTGAGTTGGTTGGTAGACTCGCACATGCGCATTAGTTCCACATGAACGCTGAAATGGACTACGATGGCGCACTTCTATCCATAGGTAAATGGAGATATATATATATATATATATATATATATATATCTGGAGATATACAGTAGATATACATACGTGTGTATTTTTATAAATATGTGATAGGTATGCATCACTCGGGTATTTATGACTATGTTAATGTTGATTGGTTACACAGTTTAGAACATAGGTATGTATTGGCACTGACTAACATTAATCATTATGGATGCCTGAGGAAGGCTTACATAGCAGAAACGTTGCACCGTATCTACTGAGTATGTATTGATCTTTTTTGTAAAAAATTTTTGAGAGTATATTATGGACATACTGCTTCCTCTTATTTTCTTGGATGTCATCTGTGAGTCACTGACTGTAACTGCACTGTAATCACTTAAATGTCTGCAGAGGTCCTGTGTACAACTAGTAGTCATTATGTGGTGGTCTTATGTGATCATGGTGTGGCAGTATTATTTGGTCTTTAGGTGTTATTGGGATTGATGCTCTTGGTATTGTGGGATTTTTTTTTAGTAGCGGTATGATGGTAAATTGTGTGGTACAGTACATTTGTTCCAGGTATAAGTGTATTATTTGGTGACTTTATTTAGAAGTAATACACTGTCGTATATGGATGAGGACTTGTGAAGAGGCAAATTAGTTAGCACTGATTTTTATTTTATAGAGTACTGGTGAGGTGATGGACAGTATCTATGCAGAAAATATGGAAAATTAGAGTCAGGAACATATGTTTTTATCCATAAGAATACATGCCACAGTTCATGTGCTGTGAAAAATGTGTGAACCAGTCCTATTCTGCAAAATGTGACACAGAGACCCATGCCTCGGACCTTTTAGGACCTTAGCAACGCACCTGAAAGTAACACATGATCCCTAAACATGTGTTTCTCCTGTGCCTCTTCAGAAAGGAAACTGTCCAAACCTGATGTAGCCAGTATAAAAATATAGCCCCACCAATCATAAGATGGCGAGGATAATGAGAAATGAAAACCACATGTGAAGGAACTCATCCCTTAAATCGACATGTGTTGGTATAAAAATGCAGTATTGCTTAATGTATAGAAATGATGCAAAGATGAAGAAATGGCATCGCATACACAGCCGTAAAATACACAGCCATGCAAGGACAATGGACATGTGGACACACGGACGAGAAA
>JAODAL010040588.1:0-36750 GCA_025379985.1 Phyllomedusa bahiana
GTCGGAAAATTTACATTTCTAGATGTATAATAGAACAAGTTATAGTGACCAGATTCGGAAAGGGTCTGGATACTTTTCTAGATGTAATAAAAAAAAATTATAGGACCAAAAATTGGAGAAGGGTCTGGTCATTTCTAATTAAAATAAAACAAGTTATAGTACGTTTTTCTGGAGATTCGATTTTTGGAAACAGAACAAAAAAACCCCTCCTTACTTTTGAAAAAGTCATTGAGGTGAGTAGTAATGGCATCCTTCACCACTTCCTTTTTCTTCCCAGTGTTGGCCGCAAACACATCAGGGAACCTGTTTTGAGAGAATTTGGAAAATTTTTTAAGGAAATATCTCGTAAGAAATTAAATCCGCTTTTTGGGAATTTTGGCATTTTTTCCAAAATTGAATCTCATGAAAGACTATTAAGGTCTTTGGTGCTTCGAATTCTAAGTGACATGCTTTAAGTAAAAAAAAACACGCCTAAACAGCTGGAACCCTGTAAGGAAACCAGTTGGAGGCTTTAGATGCCAGACACTTTTAGAATATAGGTAAACCTTTAAAGTTTTCACTTTTGATACGAAATTAGGGGGTTTAAAACCCGGTCCCAGATTGGTCCACAGGGGCATAGGGGAACCCCCGGTGGGCCCCTGAGCTGGCAACCCCAGAGTTTTTTAAAAATGTACAAATCCCAAAAGGCAAAAACAAAAAAAAGAACAAAAAGCAGGGGACAGATTATAGAAGGTGACAAAACTTACGAGGTGTAAAATTTGGGGTCCAAAATAGACTTTACCGGGGGCCCAGAAACACCAACTGGTGGGCCCCAAATAATTCACCAAGGGCCCCTTTGCAACCCAGTCCGAGACTGGGGTAAACTGAAGACCCTCTAAAACATGGGAGTCAGACCTTAAAGGGGTCCCAAATTAAAGGCGGGAACCCCCCAAAGAAATTGATGGTTTAAATTAGGATTGCCACAATGTCTTAAGAGTTGAGGGCCCTGGGGAATGCACCTTGAACAATGAGCCCGAAACCCTCCATTTTTGAACTGAAAGGTGGTCGGGACTCTCCGTTTGAAATCAATAGTACAACTGCTTTCAATTCAAAATAGAGAGGTTTCGGGGCTCACTCCCAAGCTGGGGGTTTGGGCCAAGTGGGGGGGACCGGGCACCTATTAGGCATTGGTGGCAGATCCTATCGATATGCCATCAATATCAATAGTGAAAAAACCTTGTTAAGGAGGTAAATTCCTAAGAGCAAGTACAGAAAACTTCTGTAAAGGGGGGAGAAGGGTCTGTCCAAAAGAAGACTTGACCTTCATTAATTAAAGGGGGTTTTTCTCATACAAAAATACTTCAACATGTAGGGGAACACAAATGAAGACATTTTCCAAATATTTAGGTTTGTTGATTTTTTTTTTTGTTTTTTTTGTTGAGGAGCTACAAATGAATTTATCACCTTCCGAGGGATTTCAGGTTTCTCTAGTGACCGACCTGTTTATTTGCTCTCCCTCTGCTGTTTGTTCTATCTGATAGCAGGGAGTGATGTCATCACACAGGTCACAGCACAGAACTGCAGGCTGCCTGAGAGCTTGTGTGTTATCTGATCTTTCAGACAAAACACACTAATTACTACTGTTTACTTTAGCTCAGAAGCTTCTCTGGACCTGGGAGCAGGATATTGTTTATCTAATTAGCAGAGGAATACACAGAGCTTATATGCTAATTTCAGACAGCTTGACAAAGAAGTGACAGGATGCATGAATGAAATAATGTTGCTTTGCTCTAGGAAACTGTGTGATGAGACAACCCCTTTAAAGAGTTATTAAACTCAACAAGGTTCCTATTACAGGAACAGCATTGATTGTCCTCTCAATCCTCCATGTTGTCTTTGATCTGGTGGAGAAGCCTTTATTGATTGTGGAGTCTTCTTCTGGTTAAATGGGGATGTAGATGGGGCCATATTTGAAAATTGGGAATTTTTAGGGAATGTCCATTTGTAAGAAGTTTTACTTAAAGTGGAAGAAGTGAGTCAATCTGATATCTCTTGGGGTAGGTTCAGATACAGAAGTCAATTAAAAGATCTTGAGGTTAAGCAATGTTGCAAGTTCCAGAGATGAGACAGAGTCTGGATTGACTCTGACATTGTCTCCTTAATTCTTGTCCTCTATATTGGCCATCTTAGACATTGTGGCTTCTACGTCATGTTCTAGGGCAGGGATTGGGATCTTTTCTGCCAAGGACCATAAACTACAACTCCCATCATGCATTTATATAATCTATAACAGTGGGGATGATGGGAGTTGTAGTTTCCCAACAGCTTGAGGGCCGCAGATTGAGCATGCCTGCCTTAATGTGACGGCTGGAGCTACTCCTCTTTGGTGAGACGTGTGATGTTTGCTGGGATATACGTGACATGAGTAAATTGCAAATGTGGTTTGTACACTTCCCTATGTACCTGTCATTCTTGTAGAGACATAACTATGTATATATTATATATACATTTTCATGTACACACTCACCAGCACGTGTCGTGGGGGCCACTGCAATGGAGTTGATTTATTTCCACTCAGTCCTCTTTGCACTCACCTCTCACTCAGGTGGCAAATCAAGCATAAATCACAATGCAAAACAGTCCAGGTACCGCAAAATATCCACTGCCGCCACCTTCCTTCTCTGATCACCGCTCTTGAGGAGTTCCAGGCTTAAACCCTTTGTCAAGGCTATGGATTCTTAGAGCATACGAGAAGGACCAGGAGAAAGAGGAGGACCATGAAGAAAGAAGACACTGGAGAAGAAGGACGATGGAGGAGACAGAGGACACTAGAGAAAGAAGATACTGGAGGAGAAAGAGGACACTGGATGAGAAGAAAGGCATTAAAAGAGAAGGACATTGGAGAAGAAGGACACTGGAGTAGGAGGAGGACACTAGAAAAAGAAAACACCAAAGAAAATGAAGGACACTAGAGAAGGAGGAAACTGGAGTAGAAAGACACTGGAGAAGAAGAAGGACCCAAAAGTAGAAAGAGGAGGAACAATACACAGGAGAAGAAGGTGGACACTGAAGGTGGAGGATACTGAAGGAGAAGGATACTAGAGAAGGACACTAAAAGAGGAGGACACTGAAGAAGATGGACACTGGAAAAGGAGGAGGACACTGGAGAAGAAAAACACTGAAGGAAAAGAAGGACACTAAAGAAGTATGAAACTGGAGAAGGAAGACACTAAAGGAGAAGAAGCACACTGGAAGCGAAGCAGGGCACTGGAGGAGAAGGACAGCAGAGGAGAAGTACACTGGAGAAGAAGGAGGAAACATGAAAAGGAGGACACTAGAGGAGAAGGAGGACATTGGAGAAGAAGGACACTAGAGGAGAAATACACTGGAGGAGAAAAACTCAGTAGGTGAAGGACACTGAAGAAGTAGGACACTAGAGAAGGAGGACACTGAAGTAGAATAAGGACATTGGAGAAGGACACTGGAGGAGAAGGCGGACACTGGAGGATAAGGCGGACACTGGAGGAGAAGGCGGACACTGGAGGAGAAGGAGGACACTGGAGGAGAAGGAGAACTCTGGAGGAGGGCACTGGAGAAGAAGGTCACTAAAGCAGGAGGACACTGGAGACGAAAGACACTGAAGGAGAAGGAGGACAATAGAGGAGAAGAAGGACATTGGAAGCGACGGATACTAGAGGAGTAGTACACTGGGGGAGAAAAAGGACATTGGTGGAGGAGAGCACTGGAGAAGGAAAACTGGAGAAGATAAAAACTGAAGAAGGACACTGAAAGAGAAGGACACTGGAGAAGGAGGACATTACAGACGGAGGACACTGAAGGAGAATAAGGACATTGGAGAAGGACACTGGAGGAGAAGGAGGACACTGGAGGAGGAGGACACTGGAGGAGAAGGAGGACATTGGAGAAGGACATTGGAGGAGAAGGAGGACACTGGAGGAGGAGGACACTGGAGGAGAATACAGACATTGGAGAAGGACACTGGAGGAGAAGAAAGACACTGAAGGAGAAGGAGGACAATAGAGGAGAAGAAGGACATTGGAAGCGGAGGATACTAGAGGAGTAGTACACTGGGGGTGAAAAAGGATACTGGTAGAGGAGAGCACTGGAGAAGGAAAACTGGATAAGATAAACACTGGAGAAGGACACTGAAGGAGAAGGATACTGGAGGAGGACATTAGAGAAGGACACTGGAGGAGAATGAAGGTACTGGAGAAGGACACTGGAGGAGGACACTGGAGAAGGAGGACACTAGAGAAGAGAACACTGGATGATAAAGAAGACACTGGAGAAGGACACTAGAGGAGGAGGACACTGGACAAGGACACTGAGCGAGAAGGCGGACATTGGAGAAGGAAGACACTAGAGAAGGAGGACACTGGAGAAGGAAGATACTAGAGAAGAAGGACAAAGGAGGAGAAGAAAGGGGACACTGGAAAAGAAAGAAGAAATTGGAGAAGGAAGACACTTAAGGAGAAGGAGGGCCCTAGAGAAAGAAGACATTAGAATAGGAGGACATTGGAGGAGAAGGAGACTGGATGAGATGGGGAAGGTGTCGAGTCCACACCTGCTGTACACGAGTAGGGCTAGCCGGCATCTGCAAGCTGCAGAAGCACACAAAATAAGAACAAGAGGTGGAGCTGGGAAAATCTGTGAGGACTCCACCTCCTTGGCAGGAGCGGGTGAAGCAATTGATCGGGCCATAAGCAACGCATGGACTGGAGGTTCCCCATCCCTGTTCTTGTGAATATTGGGTGTGTGAGAAGGATGTAACATGGTAAGTTGGAAATTGTGTAGCAACCCCGCTGTGACTATGTGTTACCCTCCTTTTAACTCCTGACACGTGAGCCGATGGGCTCATATAATAATACTGTGCCTTCAGTTAAACATTTATTTTTATTTATGCACAGATGCCATCCTGCCATTGCTGTGAACATGTGGCATTGTGTTATGTTATTGCCCTTAGCTATAGCTGTTATTCGGCGCCATTCTTATGGTCCTCTTATGGGTCATAGATTTTATACTAATTTGTATTATTTCCTAAGAACAGATAATACGGAAAGCCCTGATGATGCCATCAAATTAAACTTTGCTATGTCTGTACCTACAGTAATACGCACGGTTTGTGGTTTGAATGATGAAGCTGTTGCTTAATGCTTTCAATGTTATTGTTAATCATTTAATTTGATCCTTGGGAATTGTATATTGATTTTATTACTTTATTCACTCCTACAATTACATTGTGTATACATATAAACTGTATATAGGAATTACATCATATTTCCCATGTGTTCTCCTTTTAGCTGCTTGTAAGTTTTTACTCCTCCTGCTTCCTATATTATTCTCTATGGCAACTACTTGTATAGAGCCCTTTCACATTTTATTATATTATTTTTTTTCCCCTGTCGATTATAATTATGATGTTTTCTATATTTTTTTTTTCCATGAATTTGTGGGGGGATTATATTCACATCTTAAAATGTAATTGATATGTGATATATATTCAGTTACCTCGGATATGATGGGGCCATTTTTCCCATTTTTACGGTGCTATAATACATATTTTTGGATTGTATGGTTCTTTCATTAAAGGGTTTGTCTCGCAACTATCAAGATTGTTTTGTTTATGTTAAAGGATCTTTGCAAAAACAAGTCACTTTGCAATATACGTCCATTAACGTATCTCCTATTCCTAGATTTTCCCTCTTGTATGGGCGCATCAGCTCCTCAGTCGCTATAGCTACAGACCTGGTTTGATCTCTCCAGAAAGGCAGCCAGCACTCGTTGCTATATCTACAGACCTGGCTCTACTGCAGCTAGTGGAAGCCAGTAAACACGACCCTGATTCAAATGAAACCAAGAAACAGGACTGAGGAAGATGAATCAATGTAGAGTGAAGACAACCCCTTTAAAGGGGCTTTGCACAATCTCATTTCATGCCCCTTATCCTGCTCTTCAGCTCTGTTGTGCTCAAAGGGCGTGTGTGTTTGCTTAGAACTGCAGATCAAATGTGACCCAGCAGGATGACATCACCCGGGCTTTTCCTCTCTCTATCAAAGAACGGTCTGTTTATGTAAAGCATTGTGAGTAGTTGAGAGGTAAAGTTTTTGCCTATCCAGCACAAGCGTCCCAGGTTCAAATCCAGCAGGAACCAAACCAGTGGATTTTATTTCTCTTTATCAATGCACAGACCTTATGAGGTTTCTTTTTTATTTATTTTGCACTGTTTGAACTAATTACAAGGAATAACAGAGGACGGGAGTAGAGTGACAGCAGCCTGGGGTTTGAACACTCAGTAGCTGTCCTGAGATAGAGGTGATGTCTGACATGTCAACCAGATCTGAGGAGCTCAAAGCCCTAGTCGAATCCCCTGGAGACGAGCTGTAAGCAATGGATCACTAAGTGAGCAGCTACAACAAAAACGATGCAGAATTTTTAATAATGATGAAAGGTGAAATTGTTTGTCATTTCTAGTGTTGATAGATTGCGTTGGCTATCGAATCGACGATAGTCCCGATATCGGCTGCTATCGATAGGTTTTTCGATAGTGAGCATCGATTAATGAGCAATGACCATTAAAGTCTATGGAGAGCCAACAACACCTCATTATTACCCAAACAAGCTGAGAAGCCTGAAATAAAACATCCACAACAGTCAAATGGATACGTCCTACATCTTAGGCAACACACTTCGTTATAAAAGCCACAGAAAAAAAGTCACAGAACCATTTACAATCCCTTTCTTGTACCACAGCCTGACCCTTAAACCTGCATCACCCCAAATTAAAAAGTGCCAGGAAGGCAGTATGATTTGAACTTCATTTTACTTGAACTGGACATAGACTATCCCAGTCCATGGACCACAGCATGAGCCCCAAACCTAATGACCCCCACAATTTAAAAAGTTGCCGCAAAAAGGAGTCCTTTTTCAACCACCATTTTAGTTGAACTGACACTAACAATATCTGGTCCTGTAACCGCAGATGACCAATAAAACCTGTCCTGACCCCACAGTTAAAAAGTGCCAAAAAAGAGTCTTTCAACCACCATTTTAGTTTGAACTGGACATATACTGGCCCTGGTCCCTGGGCACAGTATGACCATTAAACCTGTCTGAACCCCAGATTACAAAAGGCAGAAAAAGGAGTCTTCACCACCATTTAAGATTCACTGGACATTGACTATACCTTCTGGGCCACAGCATGACCCCAGGGCCGGAGTTCACATGGGTGTGTGAGAGCCCCGCTGCGTCCGTCATCTATTAACACGCAGGAGTTTAAAATGGCCCTGATGCCGCAGCAACAAAAACTCGTCGTTTCTGAAGCAGAGTGCGGAAGCGGAAGTGTGAGAAATCCAGCCCGTCCTCAGTATCACAGTCCAAGACCTGTGTAGCGCTTGCCCCTCCGTATAGTGTGGACCAATGACTCACTTGGAAACTGGTGGGTTAACGCTCCTGTGTACACGCAGGGGCCCTTTATCTTGGCAATTCTTTTTTCTCATTTTAACACAACGTGCTGAGGAAATGGTCCTCTGTACTTGTTCTCTGTCCGTGCTCCATACTCCATGGTCCTCTAATAACCTACATCTGGTCAAGAGTTTTTCCTGTACCTCCCATGTACAATTCAGGAGAATTTTTTTAACAGCTATTTTGTACATGTCAAGTTTTTTTAGTAGTTAATTCTAGAAAACCCATTTTTAAAATAGGATGGAATCCTACATGTCTTTGTTTCTCTTTATCATTGTTATTTAAATGGTTGTCCTCAATACAGGGATTGATAGCTATGTTAAAGATCTTGCAAAAACAAGTCATTTTGCAATAAGTGTCGCATTTAACAGTGGCCTACCTATTCCTGTTTCTGACAGCCACCATCACCCTTGAGTCACTCTTGACAATTTGTGAAGAAACAAATTGTCTGATAGAAACAACATATATTTAGAAAGGACCTGTAGTATAGCTGCATGTCACAGCAAAATGCCCCCCAAAAATTCATAACATGACCCATGAGCCACCTTTTGACAAATGTGAAGAACAATATGTCCTATTAGAAACACATTTTCTTTAGAATAGGAAGCTGTAGTATTGCTGCGATTTCAAAGCAAAAGTGCCCCCAAAAAATTCAAAGCATGACCCTTAGCCACTTTGGTCAATTGTGAAGAACAAATGTCTTTAGAAACAACATTTTTTTTATAATAGGACCTGTAAGTTATTGCTGCAATTTCAAAGCAGCATGACCCAAAAATTAAAAAATGACTTCCTGCAGCCACTGTTAAAAATTTGTGAGGAGAAATGCCCACTTTAGAAGCCACATTTCTGTCCAACTGGAGGACATGATTAATGCTGTAATCCTCACACTACATGACCCCAAAAAATTTTATAAATATGACTTTCTCAGCCACTTATTAAAAATATTTGAGGAGAAATTGCCACTTCTAGAAGCCACATTCTGATCCAAAGTGACCATAGATTATTGATGTATCTCACAGAAACATGACATCAAAAACATTGACAATGCAAAAACTTCTTAACATAAAGAGAGTAAAATGAATACGGTGTTGTCATGAAACCCATGCTGTCTTTTACAGTCTCCTCACAGCAAAAAGAAAAAAAGAGAAAAGAGAATAAAAATTGCAGTAAGAAATGATCATTTTAAAAAAAGTTTTCAAGAGGACCATTTCAGTTTGAAAAGGAAATGTGAAGTTAGAGCCGGCAACTAATCGGTGACCTCGGATATTGGGGCCACAACATCATCAAAGAATTTATTGTTATCCAAATTGGAGAGCCTGAGTCATCTTGAGAAAGTAAAACGATCCACATTAATCTGTGGAAAGCCGGATGCTTTTTGTCTGTAATGACACCTCCACTGATGCTGGAAGGTCCGATCAGATATACTCTGGCTGCTGAGGCAGACAACACCTCAGATGCGTGACAAGCCGCTCGGGAGCCATTCGTACATTTTGGATACCCAAATTCTATTGGGTCCGGAACACAAGCAAAAACAGTCGGTGTTGAGACGCAGATAGACGGCACATGATCTAAGCTGATCTCCTGTGTATTGGATGTGTGCCCTGATTGGCATGCTTTGGTGAGGTGGAAAACAAAGATTGCCAGAGGTCACCCATTAGGCCTTCGCCACCTTGCCAGCTCTGCCCGCGTACGCCTACTTGGCACTCCTACTTCTGACACGTCGCGATGTTGTTCCACCCGGGACATTTGGGAACGTGAAGCAGACGCAACAATGTCTCCAGTTTGATCATTCAGCAAGGTCTCCATTTCTGCATTTTTACTCTCTATTTGGGTGGGTGGAAGGAAAGTGCTGGAGTTTTGTTTTGTACGTGATCAGGAGGGGTGCCACCCAGTAACTGTTGTTCATTTTTGATGGTCTTAATGCGAGGATCATTTGGAGGAGAAATGGAGCATCCAAGCACTCATGTGAGAGGATGGAGGCCTTGATTTCCCAAGCCTCCTGGTCGAGGGGGAACTAGCAAACCTGATCTTCCTCATCTGCCTCCCCCCCCAAATACCGCCAACCTCTTTTCCAAGGCAGGACGTCGTTAACCATCGGTGTCTAGCAATACCTCCTCCGCCTCCTCCTCCTCCTCCTCCGCTGCCTCCGCACAGCCTTTCACCACAGCCCAGACTTGCCTGAGATGTGCACCCTGATGAGCAGATGCCGCACCGTGCACTAGCTCTGGACCCCGAACCACTGCCTAATGAAGACCGATGAAATTGTAATCTGTCGTGCCTTGTGGATTTGACGGAAGAAAGGCTCCGCATCTGTGGTCCATCTCCTCCCTCCTTCGCTGGCGGGACCTGGTTTGTTTCAGAGTGTCCAAGGTTCGTTCCATAACTAAGATAACCAAATGCTCATGCTGACATAGGGCATTGTCCGCAGTGACCATTTTGGTGGCTTCTTCAAAACTGGCCAAGGATGGTGCAGAGCTCTTTCAACCTGCCTCCACTCTCGGTGTTCAACACCCCGATTGTCCGTACCGCTGCTTAGTCAGGCCATGTGTCCCTTCGTACGCGTAATGGCATAGCCTGCTGCCACAATCGCTGGAGCATGTGGAGGTGGAATTCCAGCATGTTGCCACGTCAACAATGAAGACGTTGATGGAGCGTGCTGACGGTTTTTTTTTTCTGCAACGCAGCCAGCAGGACATAAGCAGGGCGAACGGCGGAAGTCGAACTCAGACTCTCGACCTTCTTCAACAGGCAGTCCCAACCCGGAGCACTTTAGAAATTTCAGGATACAAGGTTCATGACATGTCCAGGCAAGGGATGTGCTCTAGCCTACCGATCTTAAGGCGCCAGCAGATTTTCGCCCGTTATCCGCACACCACCTTGCCTGCACAAGGTTTCTTGTCACCCAGCCACGCTCGTCTCGTTGCTAGTACCGTCCACAGCTCCTGACCTTTTTGGTGGACGTCCCCTCCAAGCAGATAATTATCAACACTGCCTGATGTCCTCTGGTCACGTTGGATGCCACCAGGAGGACCTTGGGGGAAAGAGCCCTGTCGGTTTTGAAGAGCGTGCGCCAATCCTGAAGCCACCGTCACCTCCCCAGAGACATCCACCCAGCTACCCATGAGCTGTCACAGAGATATACGGCCTTGGCCCGTGCTTACTAGTCATGTGTCCGTGGTGAGATGACTTATCCCGGACACAGATAGCAGACAACTTACGCTTAAATATAGATGACACGTGCTGGCCAGGGCAGGAACGGCGTTTCTGCAAGAAATTCCTGCTCGCATCTGGTTAATTGGGGGCAGGCGAGGGCCATGCATGGCGGAACCCATCCTGTGATCCACCAGACCGAAAGCAACATTTCCAAGGTCAAAAGCCTGGCAATGCCTGACATTCAGTGGCATTTGCTTTGGATGGTTTTTAGGGTTAAAGTGTTTTCCTTTCTGCTCCCAAACCTGGAAACAAAGGCTGCTGCTAGACCAGGCGCTGTACGGCGTGCAGGCGTCGTCAACCATGGTGGAAGGAGAAGGGTAGGATGGGTCTCGGTGTGCTGTGGTACTCGGCGAAGGTGGAGGCTGAACGGAGCTGATCCCCTGATCATGACTCTGAAGACATGGGCAGCTGAGGAACGCTTGGTGTGGCGGAGGAGAGGAGGAGGAGACAGAGGTGTATAGTGGTTGGAGCCCGGCGTTGGCTGGCCTATTTTGGCCAAGTGTTGCCCTCCATTGCAACTCTGCATTCGCTGCATGTGACTAGACATGTTGGTGGTGGGTAACACTTAAGAGTTCTTGCCTCTACTTATGTGTTTACGGCAAAGGCGGCAATATGACAACGCTGGGTGAATCAGAGGCTTGCATCAAAGAAGGCCCATGCTTGAGAGGGTCCATGGACGAGATATCGGGGTTTTTGCGCAGACCGTTGGCTGGCGTATCATATCTAGCGGACTTCTGCGCACCGCCCTCTCCCTTTTTTGTGCTGGGCCCGTATTGACACTACCGCCATAGCATTCCTCCTCGTGCCCCTGATGAAGCCTCCGCAAGCAATTCACTGCTGAAAAACCCCCCCAGGATGGATCCCGCAATGTCGTCATCATTGCATCACATCATCAAACACAGTGACTAGTCGTCCTGACCTTTCTGCCATCCAGAAGCTGGCGGGCTACAGCAAGGGCACTTGCAAGGCGTTGCCGACCGCCCGGGATTTTGCGATTGACCGCTTCCTCTCACCTCCTCTAATGGCATCAAACTGGCGTCAGAGCAACTAAATCATCCTCTTGTTCTTTTACATGCCTTCTGACCCCAACCGCATTTGTCATCAAAGGTCTTCAGACATATTATCCACAGTTGTGGTTACACGTGTTGACATTGGGGCTGCTTCAGGTTGGACAGATGCTGATGATCTGATGACACATTGTGGCCGTGACTGCATACGAAGGAAGGTAAGACTGCTAGATGAGGTTGCATCTAACAACTGAAGGACAGATTGGCGACGATGTTCGATACTTAGATTTTCACAGGGCCCCTGACCCATCGATGACAGGCCTGCGGTCCTGCAAACTGACGATCCTCTGCATGCGTATTGTCGCCAGCACTGGAAGGAGCACCTTCTCTCGTACCTCTACCTCCATGTGCTACCCCCCTCTTTGCTCGCTTACCACCTTCATTTCGCTCGCATGTTCAGAAATATAAAAATTTGAGAGGTATGGAATAGTTTGGAAAGTCTCTTATTAAAAGATGGCAAATCACAGCTATTCTCAAATCCCTCTAATCAAAAACAAAAATTGAGCTGGATTCAAGATTTAACTGCAAGTTCAATCAACAAATCGGACTGGGCATAAAAGTCCAAAAAACACGTATCTTTTAGGTTTTGGTATAATAAACGTATTTTTTGCACCTTCAATTCACCTGGTGGTGAATATAGAATTGCTGTTTTAAGATTTACGTGATGCTGCGTCCAATGAACAAAGCTGGGTGCGCAAAAGAAAAAAACACGTAACTGTTATGTTCTTGATATAATAAACTGTATTTTTTGCACCTTCAATTCACCGTGGTGAAATATAGAATTGCAGTTTTAGATTTACGTGATGCCAGCGTCAATGACTACAGTGCTGAGTGCCAAAAGTCAAAAAACACGTGAACTGATGATGTTTTCGTACATACACGTTTTTTTGGCAACAAACACCCTTGCGCTACTACAAAATTGCTTGTATTGTAATTTAACTGCAAGGTGGATATATCAACATCACAGTGTAAAGGGTAAAGATTGAAAATGATACACCTATCTGAAATGTAAACTATACATAAAATGGAGTTTTGCAGCTACAAATAGACATTCAGTTTACTAGAAATGATGTGTATCCAATATAAGGATCAGCTGCCCAATATCCAGGAAATATTTCATAGCAAACTGTTAAAATAAAGATATTCCACTAAAATGTCTACACAGAAGTCCTGGTGAACTTTTTTATCCATGTTTCTTTATAGATAGAAGCTTGACTGTGTTCGCCCGTGTGCCCCCCCCCCCCCCCGCTCCCACCGCCGTGGAATTTTACACGGTAATTTCTGCATTAAAATTCTCTAGCTAACTACATAAAAGTTCAAAATCCCCTAATCTAACTAAATTGGAAGGATCACAGCTAAGTAGTAGAGTTTCTCTGTGCAGAAATAACTAATTTCGCTGAGCTGTTTGGCACAGCAGAAGCTCAAGGTCCTATCCCTGATGAGACGCTGAGAGACCTGAGGCTGAAAACAGGAAACGCTGTTCTATGAAAAAACGAGTTCATGTGATTGTTTCCAGCCCAATCGCAACCATAACATTCCCAGTCATGACGTCGCACACACATCTCACCCTGCTCTATTCTGTAATCTAATTGCTGGCCGCTCAAAATTACAGGAAGCGCCGAAAAGGCGCGATCTTAATAGATGATGCATCAATTTTAACCTTAATGAATCGCATGATTCTGGAATTTTCGATCACCATAAAAAACCTTGCCCTTGCCGCTCAACACTAGGTCATTTCATTTCAAGCTCCCACGTCAAAATTTTACTTCTTGGCAAAACCCTTTTAATAAGTATCAGGTATTCTCAATGTTTTATGATTATTTATTTTTTATAACTCTTAGAAAAATAACAGCGGATTATTCAGACCAGTATTTAGTCTTTTTTTGTCATGCAGGGGGCGGCTTTTGTCCACGGTTTGCAGATTCAAGTCGTCCCTCTTCGTACCCACATGTTCATGTTCTGCCCGAAAACTACGCGGAAGAATGAACATGTTCTACGTTTTCAGAGGTGTGAACAACCATCCAGCAGAAAATCCATTCAGTGGGAACTGCTGCAAGGATTTTCTACTAAAATCAATGGGGAGCATTACTTGCTGGTTTTCAACGGTTTCTAAAACCGCAAGCCGTCTAAAAAACCGACCAATCACCCTTGCCGTGGGGACAAGCCCTTACTTTACCTGAGTGGTGTAGGTAATGAAGAATTTACTGTCCTGTCCTGTCCAAGTGGTACATGGAAGATACTATCTATCTATCTATCTCATATCCATCTATCTATCTATTTATCGATCTATTCCATATGTATCGATCTCTTCTCTATCTCATATCTATCTATCTATCTATCTATCTATCTATCTATCTATCTATCTGTCTGTCTATCTGTCTGTCTTATCTCCTATCTATCTATCTATCTATCTGTCTGTCTATCTATCTATCTATCTGTCTGTCTGTCTTATCTCCTATCTTTCTATCTATCCCATATCTATCTACTGTATCTTTCTCTCTCTATCTATCTATCTATCTATCTATCTATCTATCTATCTATCTATCTACCTATCTATTTATCTATCTATCTATCTACTGTATCTTTCTCTATCTATCTACCTATCTATTTATCTATCTATCTATCTATCTATCTATCTATCTATCTATCTATCTATCTATCTATCCCATATCTATCTATGTATCTATCTGTCTATCGATCTATCTACCTCACATCTATCCCTCTATTTATCTCATATCTAATTGATATATCTAATTTCTAATAATATCTAATAATTCTAATATCTATTTTTTCTTTATCTTTTTCTCTCTTTTTGCTGAACCTTTCTGACTGACATATTTACTATCTCTCTGCCTTGGACCAGGGACGGGGATGATACCTTGTGCCTCTCTTGTCCTGTACAGTCTCCTCTCTGTACAACCATTCAGCATTGTGCTCCATTAATGGCTGTAGATTTCACTTCTGAAGAAGCAGTTTGTGAAACGTGCATTGGGGCGTCAGGTATGTGTCTTAATGGAGCCTTTTACTATGGGTAAGATACAGTGTTTACCACTGGTTTCATATATGTTCATTTCTGCCAGGTTTTTTTGCTTGTTTAGTTCCTGGTTTATTGTAGTTTCTAATTACCAACTTACATCCTAACTTTGGCTTTGGCTCTCCCGTCTGTTACTTCTCCACTATATCGCTGACTGTATCTTGTTGTTTTCTTTCAATTTTTGTTACGTCTTTGTTATTATTTTTTTTTCATTTTCAAGTAAAAGATTGTTGATTTATGTTGTGTGGCGTTTAGTTCTCTTAACTTTTTTCTTTTTTGGTTTCATATATTGAAATAGAGTGACATGACCCGTACTTGGTACTTTATAAATTAATTAATTGGAGGTATAGTATACTGTTACCTTTATACCTAGTCCAATGTTATTCCTAAGAGCTATTTTGGTGTCAATGACACTTTATGTAGATGGCATAGCTGTGAATAAGGGCCGGTTCTTTACTGGAGCTGTCTGGGTGGGATGGCTGCTCCTGTGTATCCAGGCTATGTTTTTCCGGGGGCTACTTTAGCCAGGAGGCTTAGGAAATCAGTAGTGTTGTTCCCAGTAAGAAATGTGTCTGACTGAGCAGACATACCTGCTCCTGCAGAAGTCCTGTGATTTTGGCCACATTCCCCTGCTCCTGGTGCAGGAGAACATAGGAAACTTTACTGGACAACAGACTGTGAGTTACCTGGCATAGACTGTGAAAACTTGTTGGGTTTCTTCCTGGCTGAAGTAAAGCCACATGTTTTGTTTTCTGCTTGTTTGAGGTTAAAATAAAAGCCAAGACTTTAAACAGAAGGCAAAGACTTGGGGCCACATGTATGAAAACTGGCTAGGTCTAAAACTCACTTTGTTGCTCATAGCAACCAATCAGTGCTCATAGCAACCAATCAGAGCCCATAGCAACCAATCAGAGCACATAACACAGCTCATAGCAACCAGAGCCCATAACAACCAGAACCTATAGCAACCAATCAGAGCTCATAGCAACCAATCAGAGCCCATAGCAACCAATCAGTGCTCATAGCAACCAATCAGTGCCCATAGCGGCCAATCAGAGCTCATAGCGACCAATCAGAGCTCATAGCAACCAATCAGAGCGTCGCTCTTATTTTTCCAGAGCACTATATGAAATGTAAGGGGCGTACTGATTGGTTGCTATGAGCACTGATTGGTTGCTATGGGCTCTGATTGGTGGCTATGAGCACTGATTGGTTGCTATGGGCTCTGATTGGTGGCTATGGGCAACAAAGAGAGTTTTAGACCGAGACAGTTTTCATACATATAGCCCTTGGTGTTTTGTCACACTACCATTGAGCAGATCACTATAACCTGCACAATGCTCTTCCCCCTTAACCTGCTTCTCCCTTGTTACTCATGACAAACTATCCTCTCTCCTCTCCAAATCCAATCTCACTACCTGTAGTCTTGACCCATTTCCATCTTCTCTTATCCCATACCTTAGTGCTGTTATCATCCCAGCCCTCACCCATCTTCTCAACCTACCGTTGACTTCTGGAATCTTCCCTCACTTTTTTAAACACGCGATCATCATACCCATCCTTAAGAAACCATCTCACTGCTTCCATTTGCCTCAAAACTCCTGAGCTCTCCTCTTATCGCTCATCCTAGTTTCTTCTTGACCTGCTGAAATTTGGTTTCCGATCTCACCACTCTACAGGACCTGACCTAGCCAAGGTCACCAATGACAACCACTAAAGTCTCACACCACAACTCTGTACTTCTCTTGTTAGACTTGTCCTCTGCCTTCAACACTGTTGACCCCTCCCTCCTGCTGCGAATCCTCTCATTTCTTGGCATCATGGACTTGGCCCTTTCCTGGATCTCCTCATAACTCATTTGTTCAGCATCTCTCACTCTGGACTATGTCAAACTCGTTAGACTATGTTGGATCAGCTTTGGATTAAATATCTTTGATCAAATGGTGGTGTTTCTATGGAGTGTTTATTTAAATAAAGCATTTTTGTATTGTTTTGGTGCATTTTTTTCTACAAAATTTTTTCTAGCGTTAGTAATAGAGATGTCTGGCACATGCCTCTCTATTAATAGTGTTGGCCCTTAGGGCTTGTTTTTGGACGAGGTTTTCGGAGCGTTTCCTCGCCCAAAACCTCATCCAAAACGCTTCCAAAACGCCCCCAGTTCATTTAATTAATTCCTATGTAAAACCTCGTACTTCACACACAACGAGGTTTTCACACGCTTCTTTGGAAGCAATGAAAAAGAAGTGACATGTCAATTCTTGAAGCGCCTTGTAGGCGTGGTGTAGGCGTGGTTTTCGGCACAGTTTTTGTCCTGGCTATTCATTTGTATGGGTGAAAACCTCATTGAAAACCTTATCCAAAACCTGATCAAAGCCTCGTCAAAAACCTCGTCTGAAGAAGCGTGTTTCAGGCGAGGTTTTGATGTGATTTGTACGAGGTTTTTGGCGAGGAAACGCTCCATAAACCTCGTCCAAAACCTCGTCCAAAAACGCAGTGTGAACATGCCCTAAGTGTCAGCCAGTGGTGTTTTTTGTCACACCAAGGCTGTCTTTAACCCCCTCTCATTATTACTACAGTACCCAAAGCATTAGGCCCTGTTTACACAGCGGATTTCGCGGCTGGTTAGGCCGCGGGTTTCAGCGCGGTTGCTGCGGCCAAAACCACGGCCAAACCTCGCCTCAAACTCGCGTCTCCTTACGAGGTTTATCGGCGCGGGTTTTGGTGCGGTCACAGCGCGGTTGGGGCGTGGTTTTTGGCACGGTTTGCGGCGAGGTTTTCACCCATACAAATTAATAGGCAGGACAAAACCCACACCCAAAGTCGCGCCCCAACCGCGCACCAACCGCGCCGAAAAGCACGGCGAAACCCGTGCCGACACAGCGTGGACACCGTGCCGAAGACTCGCTGCAACAATTGACAGACTTCTCACACTCGCGCGGCAAGGCCGCGGCACCAAAGCCGTGGCCAAAACAGCGCTGTGTGTATAGCAACGCATTTTCCCATAGGAAACCATGTAATGAACTGGGGGCGTTTGGGACGCGATTTGGACGAGGTATTGGAAGAGGAAATTTACCAGCAGACAATGTGAAGGTCTGCTTTTGGGGCAACTGAGGGTTGGTATTTTCAGGGTGGGAAGGGCCCAATATCCATGGACCTTCCAATCCTGATAGTATTAGCCTGCAGCTACTGTTTTACCATAGCTAATTATGAAAAATGGTGTGTGACTCAACATAGTTTTTTTTTGTTTTGTTAATTAATTGAAAGTCAATAAACAGAGATTCCTCACTGATCAATAAATAGCTGAGACAAAACAAAGTGGTGTTTCCTCCTTTTTCCTAACCAGACAAGTTAATACTATCAGGATGGGAAGGTCCATATTATGCCCTTTCCATCCTAAAAATACCAACCCGCAGCCCCCACAAAAGCAGCTCTCCCCATTACCCCTGGTGCATTGGGTATTGGGGTGTTAGTGACAGGGGGTTAGTATCTGGCTTGAAGTGACAAAAACCACCGCTGACTGACACTAAGCCCTAGTGATTTCAATACAGAGGAATCTGTCAGACACCTCCACTACTAAAATAAATGGTTAAAGAACCACATTAACACAACGCAAAAAACTTTATTTATTAAATAAACATTCCTTGGCTACATCCCTTATTGACCATTGGTCCAACATAGTTCAATAAATCCATTATAGACCAACTGGGAAATCAGTAGAAACAAAGAAACACTACAAAAACAGCAGTGCCAAACCCCATCCCCTGCATCACCTGAAGATCATACCTGCAGCTGATGATCCTGACAGGTACAGGCCATAGCCTTAGCACAATCTCTAGGGGATTAGTCCTTTGTTTGTCCCCACCTCCCTAGAAAACTTTGACTCTAAGATATACAGAATTATGGGTCCCTGGGCATAGCACTGTAACCCTGCCCAAATACATGCCATCACACTTGGCCATGCCTCGAGCCCCCACCCAAACACACCCATATTATCATGCCAGTTATGTCTGATCGCCTGCAGCCTACAAGACTATTTGACAGGGCAGGGAGCCTTTGGCTCCCTTCTCCACCATGTTTTTTAACTGTTTGTACATCCTAAAAACACACAAAGAATTAAATAAGCAAAGCCAACCAAGGGATACAGGGTATGTTTTTTGTATTCCTGGGACATTCATACATCACTGAGGGCCCATGTATTTGTGGGGCCCACAGTCAACTGCCTAGTGTGCCCAATGGAAAAGATGGCCCTGAAGCTATGGCCTGTAACTTCTCTCCCACCCTTTTCCCCTACCACTGTTATGGGAGCGAGGGGCTAAACCAAAATAAACCCCAATTTTTTTTTATTTTTAAAAACCCCCCCCAACACCCCAAGAAAACCCCCTCCCCCAAAAATTTCCCCCTATAACCCCCATTGGGGAAATTTTTAAAGAGGGTGGGGAAAAAGGTATTTAGGGGGCTGGAAAAGTGAGGATTCCAAGATATTTTTTGTGCCCAAAATTTTGTAGGGAAAGAGTTTGGGGACCGGGAAGTTTTCGGGGGACGGGGCTGGATGGGGAAAAAAAGGGGTTTGAGAAGAAAAATCAACAAAGGGAAAAATTTTCCCCTGTGATTCCCCGAATGTAACTGCACTATTTAAAACCCTACAAAGCATCAAAGGGGCGCATACACTGCAATCTACCACTATATGGGAACTAATGGTGGTAAAATTGGGGCTTTGTTTTAAAAGGGGTTTTTTAATTTAGTAATAGTATTTGGGGTTTAAAATGGGGGGGAATTTCCCGAAAATTCCGGGTTTTGTTCACTTTCACCCACCAATTTTTTTCGGCAAAAAATAAAATTCGTTTTCCCAATTCTTTCGCACTAATCACATTAAAAAACCCGCTATTTCCAGGCGGGGACAGATTTTTGCAGGGGGTTCTGAAAGGGAACGTTGTGCCATGCTTTAAAAATGGGAAAGGGAGCTTTGGGTTTTTTCTTCTAAAAGTTGTGTTTTAGAAAGACACGCCATTGAAATGCCCGCCGGGGGTCTTAGAAAAACGGGGTTCCCCTATAAAATTCCCTGGGCACCTTTTAAAAGGGGAAAAAAAATGGGCCAAAAAAAACCAAAACGGGGAAAAGTAGCCCCATAAAGCATGCCCGGGGGAAACTGGAAAAAAAAAAAGCTGAAGCTCAGGGGGCAACATTAGTGACAGAGCGTTTAGGGGGGGACCCGGGGGCAAAACCACACACATAAGGTCAAAACAAATTGGGACCCAAAAAACCAATTTAAAGGGGGTTGGGAAAAAAAACAAAGGAAGGGCCCCCAAGTGGCCCAATGACCCCCAGAACCCCAGGACAACCGGGGGGCAGCAGCATGAGGTCAGCAAATGCCACAAATTTACAAGGGGGAGGGGCACGGGAGCAGGCCCACAGCATGCACATGAGGTCAGAAAAAAGGGCCCAATGACATTCTTTAGGTGGGAAAAAAGTATTAGGGAAAAAGAGTGGCACAATCACCACAGGGGTTAAAAAGTCCAAAAACACAAACAGTATGAGGGCAGGCATTGGCACAATGACATTTTCCCGGAGGGGGGCAAAAAAAGGGGAAGGGGGCCCACAAAAAGGGCACAATGACTGAAGGGGGGGAACGGGGGGGCAGCAGCCCTGGGTTTAGGCAAGGGGACAATGACACAAATGTGGATGTCACGGGAACCCGGCCCCCACAGCCCTGAGGGCAGGCAGTGGCACAATGACACAGGTGGGGGACTTTGGGGACTGCCACAGCAGCACAAGGGTCCCAACAAATGGGACAAAAGGGCAAATTCGGAGGGGCAAAAAAAGGAGTAGGCCACAATTTGGGACAATTACAGGGGGGGATTTTTAGGTTTCTCCCGGGAAGGGGCAACAGCATGAGGTCAGAGAAGGGGGCAAAAATGACCCAATGTGGAGGGGCACGGCAACAAACCCCAGCACAGCAAAGGGGGTCAAAACATTTGGGACAATTTACAAAAGTGTTTGGGTGTCACGGCAACAGCAACAGCAGGCAAAAGCATGAGGGGCAAAAGTTGGGACAATGACAAGTGTTTGAGTTTTGGGGGGCAATACCAGCCCCCCGGGAAAGTGGTGGTAGGCCCAAAAGGAGAAAAAATGGGAGCAGATGTGGGCATCAGGCGGGTTGGCCGGGATCAAATAAATGGCTGAGGCCCGGTAAATTTTGAACCCAGGGCCTTTATGCCTAAGGGGATTTGGTGTGGGGGGAAATCCTTTTCCGAACCACCGGGCCCGATTCCCCCCTGACAAAGGCAAGGGGGCGTTCCCCCATTTTTCCCGTGGACAACGGGTTCCCCCTTGAGGTAACATGGCCCCCCGCCGCACTGAACACTCCGGGGTCGGGGGGCCAAAACTAACCCGCCGGGCAGGGCAGCTTCTCCACTGGGAAAATCGGCAAGTTTTTGGGCCACACAACCATTTGGCTGCCCATTTGGTCCAGGGGGAATCTTCTAACTGGGGGTGGCAGAGTGGGTGTTTCCCAAATAAAAAGGGCCCCCAACCCGTTGGGTTTTTAGGGAATGCTCCAGGGCCTGGTGCTGCTGGCGACCTGCCCCCTCACTTTGGGGGGGGTGAAGAAGCTGCCCAAGTGACTCCAACTTAGGTTTTGCTGATGGAGCTGGTTTCTGCTCCAAACCCCCCACCTTCCCCCAGCAGCTGCGGGAGTAAATACGTGAGCGCTGAAAACCCCCCGGTCAGGAAACCCGGGCAGAAGAGGGCGATGGGCCGGGCCCGGGGGGGCAAACGGCCAACTGAAAAACGGAGGATTTCCCCATAATTTTTTGAGTTTGGTTTTTCCCCCTCAAAAAGCTTGGGAAAAAAGGCCCCCCATTTTTTTGGGGGCCCCGGTAGCGAGGGGTTTCCCAAAAAGGGGGGAGAGCCAGAAGGGCCCCTCCCCCTGGGCCGGGGTGCTGACTATTTCCCCTTTTCACTTTGCCCCCAAATAAGCATGCTGGGGGGGCCATGCGCACAAATAACTCCGAGGGGCCCCCCCGCCTTTTTTGGGGGGGTTTTCCCAAAACCACTTTAAAAACTGCCAAAGGGCTTGGGGGGGCATCTGCCCTCGTCTTCCTCATTCCATCCACCCACCTTCCCCCGCTCCCTGCTTTTCCCCTTCTTTGTTTACCTGGGTAAAAAATCCCTCATTTCCAAACCCGACAATGCTTCTTTCTCGAATGTCCTCCCCTCCTCCTTCCTCCATTTCAGTCCCCACCGACTCCCTTTGGCCCCGAGTTTTAGTCGCCACGTTTTTTCCCGGCCCCCCTGCCAGACCCGATTTTTCAGCAAACCAAGTTCCCGGACATGAACAGTGGAATGACTTTTTTCATCCGTAGGGCCCCGGCACTTGACAAATAAGTCGCCTCCTCGAATTTCCCCCCAACAAAAAGGCAGGTGTTTACGCAAAGAGCTTTCCCCCCTTGGGTGACATCAAATTACACAGGGGGAGGGGCCTTTTGTCTGCCTGGATCATCAAAAAAAAAACCGTTAAGGGGCCTTTTTCTCTTTTTCAAACAGTCGGTCCCAAAATGTGGGAGGCTGGAAAAATTTCCCCGCGGGGGGAAACATCGCAAATCAGAGGTGGTTGGGGGGGGGGCCCCTTTATTTGGGGCCGCTGCAACTGGGGGAGGGGGGTTCCTGGCTTTGTAAAGAATGGGGTAAAGTGCAATGCTCAAATTTTTCCTGGCCATTTTTTAGAATGTTTTTAAGATCGGTGGAAGACTTTTGGAAAACCTTTTTTTTTTTTACAACCAGATTGAACACGGACGCCATGCAGGGCGCATGGGCCATCCCTACTCAGTGCAGGGGGGCGGAAAACCAAGTTCCTCCCCTTGCCTTTTCCCCCAAATTTTTCCGAAAAGGGAAAAATTTACGCGGAGAAAAACCAAAACATCGGGTTTCCCTTTTGGGCATGACGCGGGCAGTTTTCCCCCCTTTGGGACTTTCGTTCGCCGAGGAACCAAGGGTGTAAAACGCGTGACCCCCGCTGTGGGCCCCACACATGGGGGGGTAGGGTTGGAACATTTTTGTGGAGGGGAAGTTTGGGTTTGGGTGTGGGGGAGGGAAGGCGGAAAATTCGGGAGGAGCCGCCCCGTTTGACAACCCCTGGAAGAAAGCCGTCTCCTGTCCCAAGTTTTTTGGGGTTTTCACATTTTACCCAGTGGGGGCCCAAAAAACAAAAGCTGGGCCCGACCCCTAGTTAAAAGCTCCCCAAAGCCGCGTTGGGGCCCGGGGCACGCTTAACAAACCGAAAAAAGCTCAAGGACTGGCCCCAAAATTCCCGTTTTTTTCATAAATTTTTGAAGGGCTGGGAGTGCCTTTTTTTGGAAAAAGAAATTACCGGCTTTTGGAAAATCTCCATTCCCCGGCTCGGCAAAAATCCATTATTTTTTCCCGAAGGTGCAGGGGTCCACCAAAATTTTAAAAAGGGGGGGACGAGCACCCAAAAGGGGCAACGGTTCCCCGCTGCTGCACCTTTAAAGGGGTGGTTGGGCCCCAACTGGTTGTTCCTCTTTGGGAATTCGGGGCCTTTGCTGAACCCACTGCTGGCCCAAGAAAGTTTGGGGGCAGGGGCAAACGGACCGGGAGATGGGGTCAAAGAAAAACAGCCCCCCTTTTGCAGAGGTTTTTTTGGCGCCTTTTACCCGGGTTTCAATGGCCCTGCCAGCCACTGGGGGGCTGCTGCTGGGTGTTGCTGGCGGCGGCAGGATTTGACCACCAATTTTGAGCCACCTTTTTTTTCCCCAGGCCCCCGGAAAGGTGACCTGGGATGTGGTTTTACGCAGGGCCCTGGGGGCCAACGTTAGCTCCCTGGCCACGGGTTCTCTTTCTGCTTTTTCAGATTTCTTTCATAAAACCCAAATTTCCGGGGGGCCCCCCCGGGGTTTTTTTAGCAAAAACCTTTTTCCACACCGCCGAGTAACGGGGTTTTACCGCCAACGGGGTCCGGGCAAATGATTTAACTTTTCTGCGCCGCTTGGCCCCCCCCCTTTAAGGGCCCCTGTGGGGCCCTACTTCTTTTGGGGGCCTTGCGAAGGGGGGGGTTTTTTACCCCCGAGGGGCCGCTTTGGGCCCCGGGAAACCCCGGGCAAACACCTCAAACCCCTGCACTAAAGGGGGCCGCCAAAACCCCCCACATTGCTTCTGCGCCGCTTCCCCGACCGGGGCCCAACTTACCCCCTTTGGTTTTTTCCCCGACAAAGATTTAACCCTTGCTTCAAAACCCCCTCCCAAAAGGGGGTTTGGGTACAATCGTCATCTATTTGGTTTTTCAAACAAACACTAAATGTCTTCATCACCGGTCTTGGGGGATACGAGGGTGAAACCCCCCAACAACATGACCTCCCCCCATGCCCCTCCCCAACTTTTTATAATTTTGCCGGGCCCCTGGCAAGAACAGGGGATATTGGCCCCATTTTTTTTTTTTTGGCCTTTTCCCCAAACTTTGCGTGAGGAAAAGGGTTTTAGGGCCGTGACCCGGCCCTTTTCCCGGGCCCCTGCCCAAATAAAGGGTTTGTCGAAAGTTTTCCCACCGACTCTTGGGGTGGGGTTTTCAAAGCATCTGGGGGGGAAGAGGATGACCTAGTCAAACAATCAAGAACCCTTGGGGTTGCCTGAACCCAAAACAAAGGCCGCCCAGATGACACGGCATTGTGGCCTCAAAACCCAGTGACCCCCTGCTGCGGGCGGGGGCCCCCGGTTGGGGGTGCTGCGGGCCTGAGCCGGAAAGTTTGTGCCTTTTGCCAAAAACCCCCAGGTTTCAGGGGCCCGCCCCCTCTCTGTTGACATACTGTTTGTTTTTTTAAAAATTTCAACACGTGTTTATTTAAAATATCTGAAAAAGGGTAAAAAAAACACCCTGGTTTTGGCTCCAAATGAACCCAGTAACAACTTTGGGAAACCCCTTTGGATATAAATTGGGGCCTCCACAAATGGGCCAAGAAAAATTTTTCTTGTATGTGGCTTTTTTAAAAAACTGTGGGGGCCCCATGTATGAAGTCTGCCGGGGCGAGGCGCCGTTTTTCCCCCTAGTTTCCCCGGGGGGGAATCTGTCGGGGGACGGGGGCCGGGGCCAAACATAAACATGGGGGAAAGGGCCGCCGCCCTTCGCCAGCGTGCGGGCGCAGTGCGGGAATGAGGCGCCGTGCGGCGCTGCGCTATAATTCGCCGCCGAGATAGTGCGATCATACATGCGGGAAAAGTCCGTCGCGCCTCGCCATTGCGTGGGGCGCATGGCGGGAATGAGGCGAAGTGCGGCGCTGCGTCTGAGATTGTCCCGCCGTAGGTAGTGCGATTCATACATTCTGGGAAAAGTCCGCCGCGGCCTCGCCAGTGTGCGTGGGGCACAGTGCGGGGACATGGGCGCTGTGCGGCGCTGCTGCCAAAGAATTCGCCGTCCGAGGAAGTGCACCTCATACATGCGGGGAAAAGTCCGCCGCGCCTGCGCATGTGTTGGACGCGTGCGGGAATGGGCCGGCAGTGCTGGGACAGGGCGTCATTGCCGGACTTAGCGCCTGCGGGACTCGCCGAAAATCTGTTCCGATGCGAGACAGGCTGAGCGGCGAGAAAATCATTCCACATGTCGGTGCGAGTATAAATCCAAAACGCCTTTATAAAGGCGTTCATAGATTCTCATGCGTGTTTAGAAAGAGCTGAACATTAAAAATAAAAATTACATATAAACACAAAATCACTTCCAATATCCAAGTCAAGAATTAGGATAATGGGAAATGCTGGCAAATACAGTAATTCAAATTCTTAACCTATTCTCATTGGGTCGCCAGAAACCAGCCAATCAAAAGGAGCTACACCTGAACTATTAAAACCTATGGGCAGATTGACCATCAGAAATCCACGCGGGACGTTCATAATACAGTAAAAATGGCTAAAAAACACGATTGGCTGATATAACGGGGCATGGCTATCTCAGCCAATCAGAATAAGAGCGACAAAGTCCCCATCTAGGCTATGGATAGACCAATCCAGTAAATAACTAGCGACAAAGTCCAATCTACCTATGGGGACGTACACCAATCAGAATCCACAGCGGACTCTTCAAAATACAGTAAAAATGCAAAAAACAGCTGATTGGCTGAATAACGGGCCTTGGCTATCTCAGCCAATCAGAATAGTAAGCGACAAAGTCCATTCTAGCTATAGGAGAAGTAGAAGATGAAGACCTATCATAATACGAGCGACAAAGTCCATTCTAGCCTATAGGGAAGTTTACATCACCAAACAGAATCCACGGCGGACTCTTCAAAATACAGTAAATAAACTGACAACGAGCTGATTGGCTGACTACGGGCTCGCCTAGCTCAGCCATCACAGCGCGAGCTACTTTCTCATAGAGATTCTATGGAAAAACAAATCCGAGCGACCCTCGGTTTGTGATGGCTAAGTTGAAGAAGATGGCGCGCCTTATTTTGGACCAATGGGAGAGCGAGCGACGCTCCTATGGGTTTTCGAGTGCAATATGAAATTAAACTGTACATGGCCCCAATCAAATCATAATACTGGCGAATTTGTCCCGATTTGTCTGTAAAATGAACAGTCATCTTGGCCTCACTACAATAACGAAGAGCTAAGAAATCACTGGGTTCATTTGGATTCTGTAGTTTGCGTTATGCAATGATGAATAATATGGGGATAACAGTAATAAAGCAACTCAAATAAATTCATTGAATGAATGTTTTACATCTTTGACGTTTCCCACATATTTCGTAGAGTGAAAGCTGCGCCTCATGTATGGCGGCGGCCGTGGTGCGTTCAGACCTGCGGTAGAAACTCCTCCGCGCCTCGCCAATGTGTGAGGCGCGCCGTGCGGAGATTTCGGCGGATTAGTAATGCGCTTCACCTGGATATAAAAGAGTCATCAGATTCACCTGTCGTTGCTGCCTTCTATTCACTAGAAGGTTTCACAGCTGCCATGGAGCCTGAGAGCCCAGACCGAGTGTCCCTCAGCATTCCTGTGGAGTTGATGGACGAGGTTCTGGCGGCGTTTGGGCGTCGGCAAGCGAGGGATCCGCCGCCTGCACCTTCTCCTGGGGACACAGAGCTCAGTGATCCCCAGCCCTCTTGTTCTTCTGCTCGGGCCCCACATGAGTCCCAGCGGTCTGGCTCCTCAGCCATACTTTTCCTTCCACCTGCTGCTTCTGCTCCCCCTGGCGCTTCTACTCCATCTGCTCCTCTCGTCCCCGAAGCTTCTCCCCCCTGGCTCTTCTGGGGCTCGGGAGAGTCGCAAGGGGCAGGCGCACAAGAGTCGCAACTTATCTGGCCATGGAGGAATCAGATTCCTCTTGAGGAGGTATGTGATTGTCCACTCAAATATTTTGTCCATAGCTCCATACTGCCTGCTTGGAGTAATGTCTATCAACTCCGCCATTGATCTCCCAAAGGGTGTTATTTTGGTTAGATGGGGATGGGGCCGGCCTCCTTGCACCCATCTTTTGGGTAATGTGCAATTTGTGGGGTGTGTATTCACTGTGTCTTATTTCTGTTGGGCCTCCAGAGAAGTTGTGTTTCAGAGAAGGGCAACCGTTTTCATGAAGTCGCATTATGATATACTGTGACCTGAGCTAAGTAGTGTTTCTTCTTTTCCCCCCTCGCTCCTGCCAGTTCTGCCCTCTGGTATAAGCTTGCATAGCTGTGGTTAGCCCCATTACAGCCTCATTTGTACCAAGTGGTTACTTGTTGTTAGCACCAACTCAAGTGCATGGGTGTAAGGCTGGTTGACCCATTATTTTTCCCCCCCAGATTTGGCCGATTCATCCAGACTGTTTGGCCGACCTCTGAGCATTTCCCATGGCAGAGAAGATCATGTTGTGGCGCTCCATCGCGGAGCGTGTCAGCTCTGGGGTTTGAGCAGCGCACCCGCCAACCAGAGGCCGCAACCGCTGGTAAAATGTCCGGACGGCGCGTCAAGAAGCCGCTGCTGAGGCTGCCCCAGACTGGCTTGACTCCTCTTTGGGATGCCTTGTTTCGGCAGGTGGCTCACCTTCGCCCCCGAGAAGATTCAAGGTATTGGAGCCGGACGATGTCCCTGCGTCATCATTCTGGGTAAGTACAAATGGTATTGTGGGCTTTTGCAGATGTTTGGTTTGGGGAGGGTGTGTGAATTTAAGAAGTACAGGTCTCACACAAGTTGGAGCCTATCCTATGGGCTGTTGTGTTGTTGTTGGCTATCCCTCTATGTGAAACACACATGTTTATCATGGTCCTTTGAACGCCACCATGATCTCAATGTATCATTGTGATAATGTCTTAGTTAGGCGCATTGTGACCTAGAGTGCTCATCTTAGGCGATATGTCTGTGCTTTCTGGCCACCTCACTGTGAACTCACTGCTCTGTTTTTATGTAACAAGGATCTTACTGCATGGCACTTTGTCACACCTAAGGGCTGTCCTTTGTTGTTGAATCCCCTGTCTTTTATTAGATTTTGTAAGCACATGTTTTTCACCTTAGCCCTCGTTCACACGGCTTTATTCTGCCACGATTGGCGCCGGTACTTGCGCGCCCCGGATTTGCGCTACAAGTACGCCAATCCGTTGGAGTAATTACTGTATATCCAACGCTCTCATTGAAACAGTGGAATCCGTCCTCCTCCCGCAGTGGCGAATCCGCCCGCGGGGGGAGAAAATAACCATGCGACATTATATACGGCGCGAAACGCCAGTAAAACAAGCATTAGACTCATGGGGCCCGGGAGCGCGCCCCCCCCGCGCACCGCCCGCCCCCAGTCCCGCCCCTTATTCACGGCGGATTTGTGCGCTCAATTACGTGCACAAATCCGTCGGGAATAAGCCGTGTGAACACGGCCTTACTGTCATTATACTTCAACATAGTCTGATAATGGTGCAGACTGTCTGATTGTTAAAGTAGAATATTGTAGCGTTGTGTACATGTACTTCTTTCCCAGCCTTTCAAAGCTGTTTGTCCCCGGTACCTAAGGGTTTCACTATGTGCAGTTAGGTGACTAGTTTTTCGACCCACACATTACCTCCCATTTTTACCGGCAATTGTTGCTCCCTTGTTGGAAGTGTTTTGTCAGGCAAGCAAACCTGTCAGTGTGAATTTGAGCCAGGCTCTTGTAGTCTTGTCTTTTGATATTTGCCCCTAATCCCTGCAGACCCCCCTTTGACCTGTGCACCAAGCGAGCTTTCAATAAATACCGGTTATTGTGTGGCCATTTGCTGTTATTGGCAACCTTGCCTTGGGAGACGCCTCCTGAGGTTGTGTCAGCTCGAGGTAGTGTCAGAGACCACCATAGCAGCTAATTTCTCCCCTCCGCCACCCCACTTTCACCCTTTTAAACTCACGACCCCAAACTTCTAACATATCTCCTGTTTGGGTGGCTTTGTCCCCCAAACATGTCCCGAGTAGATGTTTTTGGGAATAGGCAGACCGTCCACTGTACTCAACCCGCCACCTCAACCCCTGTGTTTCACTCCCAATTCCCCCTTAATTGTTGAAGGCTGCCTTCATCCTTTAATAGCAAGCGTCTCGTGTGTGGCCTACTGCCATGTGTGTACTTGTTGTATAGGACATTGGCACACTCACATACTTTGCTCCTTCATGACCTTATGCAAACGAATAACTGTGTTGTGCTAATTGTCTGCTATGGTCCACATCCCTGAATTTTTTAGCTAATATCGTTTCTCGCTCCTTTCTTTTCTGGGTGGTGTGAAAACCAATGATTGCAGATCCCAGTGGCCTGCGCCTTCATCAGCATCTGCGGAGCACCTGGTGAAAGTCCATTGCTGGTGGAAAGCTGGCCACCTGAGCCGCCCACCACCAGCCCAGCTACCCAATTCTACTGCAGAGGTTCTGCAGCGTATACTCACTTTGCACGCTCAGGATAAAGACAGCACGGATGAGAGGTGGAAACATGCATTGGAGCTCATGACTAGCATGGTCCGTGCACAGGAGCGAATGGCTATGGAGATGGGTAACGTATCCCATTCCTTAAATCCAAGCCGCGCAGCCAGTTGCTGTGGATGGCCTCTGGATCGGGGCTTTGTAGCCCCGCCACTACATCCGGTTCAAACATCCACTGTAGCTACGCAGTGGGAGGATTTAAGTATGGAGATGGAGCCGGCCGCTCGTCCCAACAGGCCCACCCTCCCTGACGCCACTAACCCATCTACTTCTTCATCACCCCCAGCCCAGTGGATGTAGAAAGGAGATGACCTGTCCACCTGGGGCTCGTGGCAGACATTCCTCCACCCATGGCCACACAGCCCAATAAAGGAGGTTTAAAAGAAGGGCCAAGAGCGTGCCTGCCCAACCACCAAGCATTGACGGCAAGTCCCCCCCCCCCATGAAGCACCCATGGCTAACATGTGCCAGCAAAGCTAAGTTGGGCAAGTAATTTTTTTTTTTCAAGTGCTCCATGGTTTTTTTGTTTTTGGATAGTTAGGTCCCATCTGATCTGAGGTCCACCTTGTCGTGGTTAGATCCGCCACACACAGTTTGTGGCTCAACTGTGTGCCAAGTCACCACAAATTTAAAGTGACTCCAAATGGCCACACTCACCCATAGTTGACTGGATGGGTGCCTGGAAAAGTGGGTTTGGCGTTCTTCGGTGGGGCCCATGGGGCTCGCTGACTGTGTTGGCTCCTCCAAGCTGTACACTTCAGGCTCTAAAGCCTGCTTACCTAAAACGATGCAAGTGGACTTGCCTTAAACTTTGGGTCCACATAGCATATTGGTTACCCTCCAACCATGATTATGCCAGCCTAGCACTTAGGAATGACTGTCTAGTTAATGTATTTTTGTGAGTTGTGTATTGATGCTCCCAATTAAATTGGCAATTAAAACCTTTAATCTTTTCACCTGTGTGTCGCTACTGTTCATAACGGATCAGACTGTACCTTTCACTAGATTCCCCGTAATGGTGGTCCATCCAGGAGTCCAATTAGTGCCCAGCTCATGCTTGGCAGGTATGTTTTGTTGTCTGGAGAGACTCAAAAGGTTGCAAACTGTTTCAAGCCTCTAAGGGTGACATGTGGGAAACCGGACTCCGTACATTACTCCCTTAGTGGACCCTAGCCTAACAATACACCGAGTCCCACTCACCATGTCCAAAACACACACTGAAAGCAAGTGGGGTCCGGAATGTTTTGCTATTGTCACCAAAGCCTTGGGAGCATGCACATTTGAGGACATGTGGCCCCGACTTTGGAGGGGTGAGTGTTCACTGGTGTTCTAGTCTTTTGAGCAATGCCTCAGTGTTAAGATTCCACACACATCCCAAGATGGTTGGCCCAGCATGCCAGCTTCCCTCCGGTCATTGTTTGAGTCCACTGCAGCCATATCAGATTGATTCCACAAGGCCATTCCGAGTTGATGGGCCAAAACAGGAAAAGTTGCCAGTCCCGAAAGGTCCATCTCATGCCCCATCAGGGACTGCTCACAGCTGTGTGTGCCAAAACCATGGTCTCCACCTAGTTGATTCCTTCATTTCAAGACACACCAGTTTGTACCAGCACTGTTGGGAGATGACCTTACAAAAACTCCTGCGTGAGTTGACTCCACCCATTATTCCCTCACGATTGAGGCGTGATCGGGTGTGGGTGTCCCTCCAAATCCCGCTGTATCTTGGCTGACATCAATCTGGCCCGCGCCGGCGCCTGGGTGGTGGCCTGCCAGGTTTCAGCCAGGAGGACAGCCACCACCGCGGCTATGGTCAGATATCATGTGCTTGAAAGCACCAAAAAACAGCGTTCTTAGCGAAGAAATATCATCTTGGATGTGATTTAGCTTCTCCTGAGTGTTTGGCCACAGTAAAAAGTGCCAAATCTCGTACTCATGTCACATATTTTAGTCAAAAGATGTTTAAGCGTGCCCCCGACTTCAACGTGATCTCAAAATCGGCAGTCCTACACTATCCTTACCTCTCAATAGAAGCCAATCAGCCTCCCGCTGTCAACCGTCCCTCCATTATACAGAGAGAAAAAAATAATAAGAAAACACACTCAGACTTGCAAGCTGCACTTCTTATACAGCCTGTGAGAGTGGCGGGTACAGAAACCCAAAATGGAGGACCCCATCCTCCCCATATAGGTTAAAATCATGTACACACCAAGTATAACGTATGTTCTGCACACAAAAACATTTGTTGACCCATTAGAGGCCGAGAATTGGCTCTATTGAGAGTTAAGTAGTGTAAAGGCCTGACCGATTTTTGAGATCACGTTGAAAGACGTGGCACTTAAACATCTTTTGATCAAAATATGTGAACCAAGAGTCTCCAAAGTTTTTTCACTGGTATGATAGATAGCATAAATGGCTTCTTTAGTTAGAGGATTTTTCCACACGTAGTGTATTGCCTTCTTTGCAGTAGTGAGCCGCTGGGCGGCGTCTTGAGTGTTACATGTATAATTACATGTGTGCCGCAGCCCCTGCCAGTGGCACCCAGTTTGCATACGTTTTTTTCAGAATTTTTTGTGTGCAGATAAGATAGTGTAGGACCTGCCCGATTGTTGAGACACGTTGAAAGTCGTGGGCAGCTACAACATCTTTTGAATCAAAATATGTGAACCAAGAGTCTCAAAGTTTTTCATGAAAAATCTAGCTCATGTCCCAAAACGGAAGCTCTGGTATTGTTGGAGCCATTTGCACCGTGTCACTATTGGAGCATATTGATATTGGTGGCCAAAATAGTCCTTTCACATTGCCAATAGGCTTAGCATTGTCGCCATAAAAGCGACCAATCAAGCGCGAGCCTACTTCTCCCATTATAGTCCTATGGAGAGGGCACACAGAAATTTCGGCACTCAGCGCCGGCGCGCATGAAAGTATTAATCCAACAAAATTATTTTTTTTTTTTTTGTTATAAACAGTGTAAAACATTCTCAATAAAGACCGAACCCTTCTTTAAAAAATAAAGCAGTTCTAAAAAAACCCGAACAACGCGTTCGTCGCCGCGACCGGCGACTACATATGGAATTGCCAGAGAAAAAATGCCGGGAAAGACAGTAATTCAAGTTGTTTAAGCTATTCTCAATTGGTCGCATAAACCAGCCATCAAATAGGAGCGATAACAAGTCCCCGTTAATCCTATGGAGGAGAATTGACCAATCAGAATAGGACACGTGGCCCATTCATATCCTATGAGAAAAATGGATCCAATCATATTCAAGGCGGACAGTTCAAAATACAGTAAAAAGGCAGAAACGTGCTGATGGGTTGAACAGCGGGAGCTCGGCCAGTTTAGCCAATCAGAGCGCAGCTGCTTTCACATAGATTCTATGGGGAATCGAAATTTAAAAGAGCGCGTAAATTTGGACCAATGGGAAGCGAGCGATTGCTCCTATGGGTTTTCTAATGCAATCTGGTCTAAAACTGTACATGGCTGAAATCAAATTATAACACTACAGAAGTTTGTGCCGATTTGTAAATACAACGAATACTAATATGTGGGCTAACGAAAGAAAAAAAAAAGTCCATAAAACATGTTTATTTCTTTATTTCGTTAGCCAGAGATCAATAGTATGTGGTGCATCATCGAAAATAAAGAAATAACATGATTTTTCTTGATTTAAAATAATTATTTCCTTATCAACATATTAGTTTTCCTTTTTGCTGGGGTCCCGCTATTGGGGTCCCCCTCCCTCCCTCCCCGGGAGTTGGCTGACCGCGTGCCGGATTAGCGCTGGTGCGCCTACTCCCTGGCGCCGCCGGTCCGTTTCCACAGGCGGGTGAAGCGGCACTGCACGCGCTTCACCAGCCCGAAACCTCGCTGAGCAGGAGGATCAGAAGGATCGCTCCCTCCTCCCCTGTAAGTCCCGCGCCGCTGAGCGCCTAACCTACAGGTCAGTGTCACAGGGAAGGTGGACGCTCGTCAGCACTCACTTCCCCTGTGACACTGCTGAGGAGCAATGTCCGAGCTGCAGGAGCCGGTCAGGTAATGGGATTTATATATTTATTTTTATTTAGTTTTAAGGGGGCACTGTCTGCTACAATTGGGTCTCCCTGCAACAATGGGGCAATACCTGAGGCAACAGGGGGCACTACCCACTGCTACTAAGGGTACTACCTGGCTACAATGGGGGTCTACCTGGCAACAGAGGGGGCACTACGGCTAACAATGGGGCTACTACCTGCTACAATGGGGCACTACCTGAACAATTGAGGCACTTACCTTGATACTAATGGTTTGCCCTACCTGGTCTACTAATGGGGGTACTACCTGGCTACATGGGGCACTACCTGGCTACAATGGGTCTACCTCGCAACAGAGGGGGCACAACTGGCTAACAATGGGGGACACTAACTGCTAAAATGGTGGCACTACCTGGCTACAATGGGCACTACCTGGCTACATGGCACTACCTGCTACAATGAGCACTTACTGGCTACTAATGGGGGCACTACCTGCTACTAAAGGGTACTACCTGGCTACAATGGGAGGCACAGAAGCCTGGCTTACAATGGGGGGGGATATACCTTGCAACAGAGGGGCACTACCTGTGCTACAATGGGGGCACACCTGGCTAACAATGGGGCACTACCTTGGCAACAATGGAGCACTACCTAGCTATCGATGGGGCAACTACCTGGCCTAAATGATGGTGGCTCTACTCTGGCTAACAATCGGGCAGCTACCTGCTTAACGGATGGGGGCACTACCTTGCCTACAGAGGGGCAACTACATGGCAAACAATGGGGGCATCTACCCTGCAACAAGGGGCACTACCTGGAAAGCAGGGGGCATCTACCCTGTCAACAAGGGGCACAACCTGGAAAGCAATTGGGGCATCTACCTGCCAACCGAGGGTGCACTACGCGAAACAATGGGGGCAATCTACTCAAACAAGAGGGGGCATCTAACCTGGCAAACAATGGGGTCACTACCAGGAAACAAAGGGGGCACTACTGCAAACAATGGGGGCATCTACTGGCTAACAAAGGGGGGGGATGGGGGTCATCTACATGGCTACAAATTTGGCTCTACCTGCTACAGAGAGGGCATCTATTTGGCTACAAGGGGCATCTTACCTGCCTGTAAGGGCACTACCTGGTTATGGTGGCTACTACCTGCTATAAGCTCTACTGCTTTCTTCGCAAAGCCGTTATGCAGTTAGGTGGAGTGGGTGTGGCTATTTTGAAGGTCTGGCATACCGGCAGATGGCGTTCCGAGTCTCCTGCGTTTTTCATTTCCAAAGTTGGCAACTATGATTAACCCCTATTAAATTGCGCATAGACTTAGCAGCCACAAATAAGTGGAATTGTATTGTAAAAACGCTGTTCTTTAAATGAATACAACAGGAGACCTAGATCCACTTGGGATATTCAATGTGCTGTGAGCAGATAGATAACATGTATATGCAGCTGCAAAGATGACGCACACTGGATTTCAGATCCAATACCCCACAAAATCATAAATAGAACATAAAAGAAGCAGTCCCTCTGAGACAAGCCTGAGACACCCCCACAGAAATCCGCTGTAAAAATAAAAAATACAGTGTCTTCAAAAGCGCTATCACCCCGCAGCAGCACCTTCCTATCATACGTGACGAGAGTGTGACTCCCAGCGGCGCCCCGGTACTTAAAAGTGCGGTGACGTCACAGAAACCCAGCGGTCTGCTGAGTGCTTCATTCATCTCTCACATGTCATGCAGGCTAATGCCCTTCATCCTCCCAGATTGCTTTGCCCCATATAACGCCTGTGCTCGCAGCCATTTTATTCAATCAAAATCAACACTCCTATCCCCAAGTTCGTTTTCACCCCGAAGTACCCCAAACTCGACTCTCTCGTTCAGCAACCGAATTTTTCCTTGAAATTCTAAACGAATTTCCACTTCGTTAGAAACAATTCGCGCCATCTCTATATAGGAATTATTCAGTCACTATTTGTGTAATTTGTGTCATATTCTGGCAGTATATTCGGGTCCTTATGTAGTAGTGTTATTGGTAATCGTTGGTCTTGGTAGTGGTATCGATTGGTAGCAGAAATGATGTGGAGTATAGAGAGGTAACTTGTTCCTTGTATAATTTAATAAACTAAATGAGCTTATTGAAGTATTGGTAAATGTCAAAAGATCAGAGGTGGTATGTTGAGTTTTGGGAGAAAGTTTAGATTCCACCTTCGCAAGTTGTCCTATTCTTCTATCTGTACCGAGGCTCGTGCCTGCACTACTGCTCACCTGTCCCCGCTCCACGCTCACCAGTAGATTCTCCGCGTGAGCGACATCCCCCCCCTCTCCGCTGCTGGCTATTTCTACCGCACCATTCCCGTCCTGACCACAAGGAGACAACTGACTAATTAATATTAAAGGGCCAGTGTGCGCCAATATATCTTTTCCTGGCCAGGTCATACTCTGTCCATGAGGCTTTTAGGAACACTCTCCCAGCAATCTTTGCCCAGTTGTTGGTATCGTTCCTTAGGGTCGTTTTCACTCCTGCACGGTTTCTTGGTTTGCCTGACTGTTGCTAAATTCTCCTGCTACGTCCCAAAGTCGTCTTGCCTGTCACCTGCCCTAACCTATGGCATGCAGAACCTGCTTTGAGGAGTAGCAACCCGGGTGTTTTCTGGAGCAAAGACAACCCCCTTTGCGGTGGGCTCATGGTTGAAGACCGAGGGGCCCTTTGACCCTCCTTACCCCGTCCTAGGCACAAACCCTCCAAAGATGCAAAGCGATCTACCCTGCTGTATCCAGTGCAGATCGTGACCCTCATACCTATCTCATATCTATCTATCTATCTATCTATCTATCTATCTAGCTACTATCTATCTATCTATCTATAAATCTCTTATCTATCTATCTATCTCATATCTATCATCCTATCTATCTATCTTATATCATATCTATCTATCTATCCATATCTAATCATCTATATATATATATATATCTATATAATATATATTATATTATAAAAAAATGATATATATATATAAATATATATATACTTCTATCTCATATGTATGTATCTATCTATACTATCTA